>JAQHUG010000056.1:7502344-7515463 GCA_028555095.1 Dicrostonyx torquatus | reverse complement strand
TTACATAATAATCCCAGTTCCCACTCCCTCCCCTCCTCCCATTCTCTCCACCTCCTGCACCCCACAGAGAGAGTAAGGCACATTGCTTCAAGGAAAGACCAAGGCCCTCCCTGCTATATCTAAGCTGAGCAAGTCATCCTTCCAAAGAGAATGGATTCCAAAAAGCCGGTATAAGCAATAGGGATAAATCCTGGTGCCACTGCAATGGCCCCGTCAGTCTGCCCCAGCCGTACAACTGTTACTCACATTCAGAGGGTCAAGTTGGGTCCAATGCTGGTTCCTTCCCTGTTAGGCCAGAATTGATGACTTCCCATTGTTGTATGAGGCTACTTGTTCGGCCCAGACTCCTGAAATAACCACACAGAAACTGTATTAATTAAATCACTGCTTGGTCTATTAGCTCTAATTTTGCACTGGCCAGCTTTTATATCTGAATTTAACCCATTTTTATTATTTTATATATTACCACTGAGCTTGTGGTCTACCGGCAAGGTTCCTGCATGTCTGTCTCCAGCTGCGGCTCCATGGTTCTCCCTGACTCTGCCTCCTTTCTTCCAGCATTCAGTTTAGTTTCCTCCACCTAGCTCCTCTCCACTCTATCACACGCCTAAGACAGTTTCTTTATGAATCAATGTTATTCCCCGCATACAGAGGGGAATCCTGCATCACTCATCAGCTCAGGAAAGTTGTTTTAGTGGGTATCCTCATTATGGTCTTGACCTCTTTGCTCATATTCTCACTCCTCCCACTCTTTGACTGGACTTTGGGAGCTCAGCCCAGTGCTTCATTGTGGCTCGCTGCCTCTGTGTCCATCAGTTGTTGGATGAAGGTTCTGTGGTGACATTTAAGATAGCCATCAATCTGACTACAGCACATGGCCAGTTAGGACACCCTCTCCACTATTGCTTAAGATCTTAGCTGTGGTCATCCCTGTGTTTTTCTGGGAGTTTCTCTAGTGCCAGGTTTCTTGCTGACCCCATAATGACTCCCTCCATCAAGATATCTCTTTACTTGCTCTCTGCTTCTGTCCTTTTTCCATCTCAAATTCTCCTTCACCTTCCTCTCCTTCCCTTCTCCTCACCTTCCTCCCTCCCTTCTCGTCCCACCCCCATGGTCCCATTTTTGTCAGATCTTGTCTAATTCCCCTTCCCAGGGGAAATTATATGTTTTTCTTAGGGTTCCCCTTGTTACTTTGCTTCTCTAGTGTTGTGGACTATAGGTTCTTTATTCTTCACTTTATAACTACTTATGAGTGAGTACACACCATGTTCATCTTTCTGAGTCTGGGTTACCTCACTCAGGATTTTTTTTCTAGTTCCATGGGATGTTTTTTTTTAATATTTTGTAAAGGCAAATGAAGCTTTTACACAGTATTCAGTTTTTCCTTTATCTACATTTGCAAAGCATGTTCAGAATATGTAATTCAATTTAAAACTACCTTCTTCAAGACTCGTGCTATTAGGATTATTTCCTACCAAAAATCAAAAGTGATAAATGTGCTGATCTTCTGCTCTTCTTTGATATTTAACATGTATTCATATTTTGCTATTCAGCATTTCTATAGGAATGTTTTTTACCTAATCGACCAGATATTAAAGATATTAAACCAGACATTAAAGGTTATATGATGAGTTTTGTGTAGCATATTAGTTTGTGTATCTCACATTACCAGCAGGCATTATAAACATGAATAAAAACTGAACAAATGTGTATTAGCCATGATAAGTCAAACTAATTTCACAGAAGTTGCTTTCTTTTTACAGCTCCGACAAATAAAGCAGGATTATCTTCTCCTTGTGTGTGCATGTGCTGTACACTTACATGTGTTCATTTTCACATGTGCACACGGTACCAAAATGGGCACCACGTGCTGTCATTGTTTGATGTGCCCTTTCAGTCTTTGACACAGGGACTCTCACTGAATCCAGCTGATCTATTTTTAAAGAAATATAGACTCATACATAACTGCATCTATGGACTTGGTGACACGATGAACCATAACTGTGCATGAAGTACATCTGATGAAGAGTAGCAATTAAAATTTCTGCATCATAAGTAAAATGGTATTTTCCCCTCAGGACTACAGTCTAGATTTTGTCCTGTGTGGCACAGAAAATTCTGATCCGGTGTACTTATCACACAGGCTTACAAGGGGCCTATCTGAATTCCTGACATCCGTTATTGGTCATGTACAAATTTAACTTCTTCCTCACCACACATGCCTCCTGCTCCTAAAGCTTTGCTAGTGTCTTCCACCTGTGCTGTTCAGCGGCATAACCTTTTGAAAAGTAAAATAGACAAAAATTTTGATCCACATGATATACATTAGTGTTTTCTCGTAAAATATGTTTCATTAAAGAGTGAATTCTTAACGACTTCTTGATGAAGATAGAGATATCTATTTTGTAAACGCCCTAGTAGTTTGACGAATACCCTATTACACAGAGAGAAATGAAGTACTAAAGAAATGTCAACACATATTTAATAGCAAATGTATAGAAATACATTTCTTTTGTAGTTCCAATCACGTCGAAAGAAGGCAGACACGGTCCTTGATCATCAAGTCCACTCTTAATGCCAATCTGATACTGATATGATCAGGAAGTTTTCAGTAATGTGCATGTCACAATCTCAGAGGAGAGAACTGACTTGACGTGTCTATTTGTTTGTACATATTTTGAATTTTTTAAATGACACAATGTAACTTGAAAAGGAAACATTTGATTGCTGGGGTTCGTATGTAGTCTTTAGATGTTTTCATGAACCTTTTTTATCTATATTTGCAGAATTCTTTTCTTGGATGTCTAACAAATACTGAAATCAGTTTGCCTCCCTACTTACCCTTTCATAACGTTCATGACACAATCCTGTGTAATGTGACACCTTGGAACTTTAAACAGACTCCGAATCTTTTGGACCTTCTAGCCATCATCAATTCACATAGTGTGCAGTAAATCCAGCTCAAAATAAACAACACAGATGGAACTGAAGCTCATAGTACAATGTCAGCAGTATCCACAGATTGACAGAGCTAGTTAGGCTGCCAGATGCACAGAATGTTGTTCTATCTCCCTGTTCTTTATAACTGGACTTGATGGAGTACATCAGTGTCAAACTCCTTGCTGGTTTCCACACGCACACGCACAGAAATGCACCCGCATAAACACGCACATTCCTGCGCTCTATATCAACGGAACCATCTGCTGTCAGCTTTACATGTGGTAGCTAACTAACTATCCCACTGTGCCTGGTCTCACCGACTGCTTTCCTTGGAAACAAATGACAACAGTTTTTATCGTGTGCCCTCCTTGGCATTATAAAATAAGGCTCTTAACATTTCCATACGCATATATTTTACATGCATTTTTTTTTAAATTCTCGTCTCCGTTTTATTTACTGAATCTCCAGGGAATAGCAAATATATATATATATATATATATATATATATATATATATATCTCACATATCACTCCTAAATTGAGGGTTTTTTCTATTGAACTTAACATATAAAAATGTTTCTTCTAACCAAGATTTATGTGAAAGCAATATATGAAAAACCAATGGGCAATAGGCTCTTCTTTCTTCCTTTCCATTATTTTACATGTGCTACTTACAGATGAGACTTCAAAACTGTGGTGAAGCAGTAAAAGAAAAGAATTCATTTCTTCCCATTGTTGATGTACATAATTCCATTGCCAAAGATGCCCATGGTGAAATGAAGATGAGCTGACTGTACAAGTAGAAATTACTTCCATGTACAAGAATTTTGCCTGCATCAGGAAACTTGTGTGTTATGCTGTTCCCAAATGCAGAATATTCTTCTTTCCTCTTTGCCATCTCATGTGAGACCTAGATGTGAAATCAGATATTTTAAAAAGGATAATCACTTTTTTAACTTAAAAATGTCAATTATATACTATTTTCAAAGCAACAGATCTATTTAAATTCTGAGCCTGAAGAGGCAGAATGAAGATAACCAGTATTAGATAGAGAAACATAGCCCAGGTTTGGACCACATGAACTATCTCCCCCTGACCTGTTTTCATGTCTGGCATCTGTCTTCATGACAATCTCTCTGGAAGATCTACAGAAATTATACTCACCTTCTGGTAACTAGGTAACATAATCTCCTGGAGGGGGGCTAATTGCAGCCCACAATAACCTCACATACAGTAACTATTAAATTTTTCATTTCATTCAAATTATTATGGATCAGTGGAGAGGGTATTGATTTGATTCATTAACAGATTCCCAGCCTGTTCCAAGGTTAATGATTGCATGTATCTCAATTACGTTCTTAACAGGTATACTGTAGAATTGGTTTAAAGTGCTTTGCACATTGTGTGTCTTTCTTAGCTTAAAGGTTTTTAGTAATTCACAATTTAACACATATTTCTCCTCCTCTTCATAAAACTATAAACTTGTTTGATGAAACGTAACAAGATGGTACAAAAATGAGCCTCAAAAGATTTTTGTGGGATCTGTCAAGACTCCGAGGTTAGTAGTGTGAGTCAGGTAAGTGCTTTGCAGATCACTTATATTTAAAATATTAATAAGGTGGAGCAGGGATTAATCAGGGCCATTTTTGATAACTTTGATCCTCTAAATGTACATGTGACACAATTCATCAGAGAAGAGTGTAACCTAAATATATTTTAAGCCATGTATATAGTTCAGACACATCTTAAGAGCATTAAAGAATAAATAAACATTAGATGATTAAAAGTACAATATCCATACATTTTTGTTTAGAATGACAGTTATGTCACTCTGGAATGATTCACAGGTAAAGTGGCCATGATAGTCAAGCAGAAAGAGCATCATTCCAGGTTCTTCAGGGCAAAGAAAAGACGTTGGTTTTGACAAACCAAAAAAGGCAATTGTTTTATTTTTTTTTTCTTTCAGTCCTTCTGGGCTCTCCCTTGCCCTCTGTTCTTTACACCTCTTGCAAGCTTGCTTGATCCTCTCTGTTTAAAGCAGTGGAATCCACAATATCCTGGACTGGAATTGTTGAAGGTGGAGACTAATTGTGCATTTCTCTTTTTTTTTTCTTTTCTTTCTTTCTTTTCTTGAGAAAGCTTAACTTTTTGCACACATCACTATGAAGTCTGTAATAGAAATTACTTTTTAAGACTGTTATTGCTTTTACTACCCACTTGCATTCCAAACCAGCAATATGCCAGACACCTTCTGGAACCCTCAAGATTTTGACAGAGATTGGGGACTCAGAAGCCAAATGGGAATCATCAGGAGGAGACTTCAGTTATACAATCCATTAAATAAAACAATAGAGCCTGCAGCTGAGCTATTAAAAAGAGGAGAGCAATTTTTATTTCAATGGCTACATTTTATTTCCTCTTCTGAGTGACTGTTAACAAAGGGCCGCTGAAAGGACTGGATAAAAAGCAGGCGTCAGATGCAGGATCCATGAGTTAAACAACATTATTAGATACAATTTCATAAAATCTAGTTGCTTTTTTGCTACTAGAAATCATGTCCTTTTGTCAACTTGTGGTCACATCAGCACTTCTGCTGATATAATTTTCTCCAGCTGCAGAGCATAGCTGGCCTGCAAATCAAGAACCAGAATGAGGACAGGCAGGAATAACTCAATGGCTTGGATAATGTGCAAATCTCTACACTTCTAGCTATTAGTCTACTTTTTTTTTCTTTCAGAATATTTGGAAGAGGAAACATTTATCTTTAGCTAAACAGCTAATCAGCCACCCTCTTAAGAACTGGTTTTTCTGGTTATCTTTCCCTGAAGTCTAACCATTTTACAGTAATGCTTTGTAATCGTGACATTGTGTAGTAAAGTAAATTACACTTCGCCCACCATCGGAGGTAAGATGAGTACCTAATGCCAAGCCGTAGCTGCTTTTCTTCATAGCCCGTAAAAATATTCTTCAGATTAAAATAAATATTCCTAAGCATGTTGTTTGTCATTTTTTTTTCATTTCAAGTGTTTTTCTCTGGCCTGCTATGCACAGGTTTACAAAATAACACACACCCGTCTGTCAACAGGCTGCTCCACCCACCTCCATTCCAGACAGAACACGAACCCAGCCACAACTGAAACGTAATAGTATTTATTGATTCAAGCATGAATTATAATGATGGAGGCTTAACCAGTCATTCGGCATGGAACTTCTGGGCTCCTGTCTTTGCCATATAGGAAACTCTCCTGACTTACGTTGAAGTCGATTATAACGGGATCTCAACCATTTACAAAGTTCAGCTCTAATTGAACGCTCAGCAATCATTCTGTGTACAAAAGGAGAGTTTCTAAACCAGAAGAAAGCTCAAGGACTCTTACTTATCAAAGCAAATCAATACAGATGGTGAGCAAACAAGGGAGCCAGCGTCAGCACGGACTGCCGCAGGAGCTGGGTAAATACTCCTAAAAAAAGCTCACAGTGCAGCCACTGTGCAGAGACAACCCAGCCTGCTGCCCGCCCAAGTTGATGAGAAGCCATCTCCTTTACTAGACGGTGCCACCTTCTAGTACTGGATGCAATCAGAATTGAAAGCTTATCCCGTTCCCTTTGAATATTCATTGCTGTTAGTCAGTACCCAAATCTGAAGTTGAGGATAGGATATTAACTTTATCTTTGCAAAGCAAAGGGAAAAGTTCAGGGTCACTGAACATGGTTATGAACACCATTGTTTTATAGTTTTGTGCGTTTGTTTGGTTTGTTTTACCTTCCAACCAAAATTTCCCTTTCCTTCTCTCCTCCTAGTCTCTGATTTCCACCTTCACCACTCCACTCCCCTCCTCCTCTGCTTGAGTATCAACAAAACATGGTTTATAAAGTTGTAGTAATACTAAGCACCTCCCCACGTATGACTAGTAGAGTGGCAAAAGTCAGTAAAAGAGTAAGAGACTGGCTGGGCGGTGGTGGCACACGCCTTTAATCCCAGCAGTCGGGAGGCAGAGACAGGGGGATCTTTGTGAGTTTGAGGCCAGCCTGGTCTACAAGAGCTAGTTGCAGGACAGGCTCCAAAGCTGCAGAGAAACCCTATCTCGAAAAACCAAAAAAAAAAAAAAAAAGAGTAAGAGACTGGCCCTGCTCCCACTCCTAGGAGTCCCACAAGAGGCCCAAGCTACACAGATGTCACATATATGCCCAGTGTCTAGCTCAGTTCCATGCAGGTCCATCCCCATTGTTTTAGAGATGACAAAAAGAAGAAATGTCCCACAAAATCATGGCACCAAATCCAACAGCCAATGGACAGGAAAGCATAGTGACGTGGGACTGAGTCTAACGCCGTCTTTTTTTAAATTTATTTATTTAAAATTATCAAAACTCAGAACTAAACTTAGTTCTCAGATCAGAATGGAAGTGGTAGTGCTCTTTCTGAGACGCATGTGGGCAGTTTTCCACCATCCAGAAAGTTTTAGAAATTGGCCTCTGCTGAACATGTCACTGGGTCTCATAGGTTTTCTGCTACAGAGTATGTTTTAACTTCTGGTTTGAGTCAATGAGCTTCACATCTTTTAGATATAGGATTTGATATGATATGAGCACTTATTTTGTAATTCGTGTGGGTGGCAAAATTATGGTTTATTCAAAAAAAGAATGAAATACCACATGATATTGACTGACAAAATGCAATGTTTAACTATGGCATTAAATTGTTCCCTTTGTTCAAGTAAATGAAATACAAAATGAATGGATTTCAAAATGTTTTTACCTTTCTATTAAAGGGAATTACTCAGTTTACAGGAGACAAAAAAATTGTTTCATGAAACAAATCTTGATATCTCTAATCATTCTTTCCAGACAGCTCTGCCCTGGCCAACGCTCATGTGAAGCTGGCTCCAAACGGAGAGGAAATAGGAGGCACTAAGCCTCTCCGGAGCTTTTAGAGAACCCGTCATCACCCAGTGTAATCAACTCTCTACTGATCATTAAACTATAAATTTAATTAGGGATCAATAGACTATGCAGGATACTTTAAAAATGAGAAGGTATTTACATGCATTTCAAGACCACCAAATTACTACTCTGCCTCATCTTTTCTCTCTTCTTACATTTCTTTCTTGAGACGAGGTCTCATATATTCTGTTAAGTTTTGACTCACTATCTAAGTGGTTTTAAGCTCCTGACCCTTCTTCCTCCACCTCTCAAGTGCTAGGATCACAGGTGTACGCCACCACCTTTTACATATCTTAAATGATCTTTTAATTATCACATTTTTGTGCAGACCTGACCTAGGAAGGAAGAGCAAACTAATGAGACATTGACTTAGGTCTTTTCTTTCATTAAAAAGAAGGAGATAGTAACTTTATTTTGTTGATGTCAAAGTTAGTAATGAATTGTTCTATCACATGGAAAATGGTTGTGGCAGTCACACTCCAATAGAAGGTTTGGTTTGGAGTCAACTGCATCAATCTACTTGTTTTTGTAACAATGTTGCTTTTAGAATGTTATACCAAGGAGTCACATGCCCCACAGTTATATAATCAATACTTATGACACTGCATATCCAACTAGTCTGAACTGCTTTATAAAGTGTGAAATGAAAAAGATAGTGTTTCCATCCTACCAGACTCAAAGGGTCAGAGTTCAAATGTTAAAATGCAACATGTTCCCAGCTCGTATGTTATTTTGCATTTGATTCTGTTGACAGTTGGCCTCCATATAAAGGAAAAACCTTATCATAAAAGCAAATAATTTAAATTTATTTTGATTTTACAATATTTTTGCCAGTCCTCATATTCTATTAGATATGTCTGTAACATAATGATGAGAGGAGAAACCTTATATTGGGACTTGCTGGAAAATACATTGTTATTATTATATTAATGCTAATAAAAACAGCTGTCCCTAATATCACAAAACTGCCTGCTCAGACTTAACTTTAGAAGTAGTATTTCCAAAAAACAGTAAGAAGTAGGGGAGTTCCTTGCATCCTTTTTTTAATATTTTGTCTACTTTTAGCAGTCTTGTAGTCCACGAACATTTTATGCTGTGCTATATATAAGTTTTGTGGACCCAAGGGTCACTGCCAAGACAAGTAGCAGTACCTTATTTACTAGGGTTGGATAATAAAAGAACTTAAAGCAAAGGAAAACGATCAAATCAGAGCCATTCACATAGCCATCCATGTTACTAAGGACGCGTAAATTCTTGCAGAGCATATCTGAGGAGTTGCAGACTTTGCAGGCATTCACAGCCGTTCTATGAATGTCAGGGAGCTTGATGCAGCGCTGCTGTGAGACACAGGAACAAACAGGTTTTCCTTAGACAGTGAGAAAATGAAACAAATGATTGTGACCAACTCACAAGCTGATGTTCCGAAAGATATCAAATTGCAAAAACCAATGGAGACTATTGCCGACAAAACATTCGATGGTATATTTAATTGGCCCTGAATCATTTAGATGGGCTCAGAGTACAAAGGCATGCAAACTTGTAAGAGATGGTTATAAGATTTTATGTGTGTATGGGGGTAGTGCTTCTGTGTGAGAGAGAAAGAGAGGAGAAAGAGAAAGGAGGTTATGAAGGGAAGAAGAGGACAGAGAATACGAAGGAAAAGGACAAAGAGGAGAAGGCAAAATTGCACAGTGGAGACAAAGAGAGATTGGAGTGAAGGGGCCAACCATCTATAATTTTATAACCAACAGAAGACAAAGAGTACATTGAACTAATTTTCCCACGAAAATTTGTTTTAATATGTTTTAAAGAATAGTTCCGCAAATACCTTGATATGCTGGCATCCGAAAGGTTTCATTGACTGAATCCACGAGTTTAAGATGATGTGTTACAGTGGTTTTGTTTGGAAAAATGTTCCATCGTTTCTGAAGTAGTTCCAGTGCTGCATAACAACTCACAAACAGCAGCAAAATCACAGTCTTTTAAGAACTCCCATAACCATAGGTTCTTCTTATAGGTGAACTTGGCTTAGATTTATTGATTGGGATTTCCACAGGCAGAAATCAACATACAGTCATACTAAGAGCTTAGCAAAAAGTCCTGAGATGAATCAACCTGAACATATTAGTTTACCTCTAAAATTTTCCTGCCCACATCTTTATAATCGTGGATAATTTTAATTACTACTACCTTGTTTGAAGCATTACTATCAGGAAATGATACTGGGAGATAGATCATGTGTGCCATTTTATAATTCTGCCTACTCTATTATGCCTCGTGACTTTGAAGCTTACATCTTTTATCTGCTATATTATACAACTACAGAAAGCATGCTGTCTAGAATACCTATAAAAACAAGTATCTCACTATTGATGTCAACCAAGTTTGTCATTACAGATCATCTTTTTTTAAAGTATTTCTACATATACTAATAGGGATAATTTCTAGCATTTGCTTGTATATTGGAACTCACAAATTCATTCTACTAATTTCCTACTTGATGCTTACAAAGGAAAATGAATGATTCTCAGGAGAACATCAGGGCAAAGAGAATTCACGTAGAGAAAATACAAAATATATGTCTATTAAAAAAGATTGGTAAAGAGATAAAATGCAAGGTCCTTTGCCTTAAGAAGTGACAAACTGATCTGGAATTTCTCTTCCATCGTTTTTCATAGATTCTGGCTGATGCTGGGTTTTCACTTGAAATTGCGGCATTTGTCAACACATCTTCCTCCCAATTCTGGATTCCATTACGTTTTCCTCCTGGGATCACTGCCTTAATAAATCACTTCCATTAAAATCCTTGGCTCAGGGTTTCCTTCTGGGATGACCCAACCTCAGACACAGAGTACACTTTGGGCACTTTTCTGGAGCCAGAAGCATTAGGGGCTAGTCACTCTAAAAGTCCACTCCTGGCAAAGAGAGAGACTTTTTAGGCTGTTTTGTGCTGTTTGTGAATACAGCCTGATCATCACCTGGCAACTACCCTGTGGGTTGTCAATCAGTGCCTACCCTGAGAGCAAGAATCATACGGTCTTAATTTAACTTCTTTTGTAAGTGGTTTTGAAGATCACGTCATAAATATCAGGGCTCAAAAACATTCAGAAATCTCTTGCAGTTTAATGTATAGACATAGTGCAAATTCTAATTGGTTTTAATAATAAAAATACAGAGTCAGATCTTAGGTAGTGAAAACTGAAAGATGAGAGAAGCAGAGCAGACAGTTTTCAGTTTTTACCTCTACAGAATCCTCAAAACCAAGGGGGCAAGATCCTGTCTCTGCAAATCCTCAGACTGAATGTGCTGAGCTCTTCTTCCCTCTCACCTCATATTCTGCTGTCCTCCCTTCCTGTCTCCACTTCCCTAGCGCTGGAAATAGAGGTATGAGCTACCATTGCCTGGATGTTTCTCTTTTATAATGGGTCAATCTCATGTAGCCCAGGCTGACCTTGAACGAACAGAGATCTGTCTGCCTCTGCCTCCCAAGTGTTGGGATTAAAGGAGTATGCCACCACTGCCTGGCCTCTATAGCTGGCTAGTGGCTCACTACACACCCTGAACCTCAGGCAAGCTTGATTTATTTTAAGACAAACAATATATCAACACATATAGGTCTGCAAAATAATTGATAAATGTAAATGACGTACTTTGGAAATCAACATTATAAGCCATAGGAAATTGAAATTGCAGAAACCATAAACTGTAACTGGAGGTTTCTTATACTGCCTGGTCCTGCAGCTGCTTTTAAAATAACTACTCAGAGACTTCATATTAATTACAAATGGTTTGGTTTATTATCTCAGGTTGATTACTAACTAACTCTTATAATTAAATTAACCTATTTCCATTAGTTTATATTTTACCATAAGGGTCATGGCTTGTTACATCACATCTTGCTTCTCCCAGACTACGACTTCTTTTTCCCTTCATCTTTGCTTAGATTTCCTGTTTTACTCTATTTTGTCTGGCTATTGGCCAAACCAGCTTTTTATTAAACAATGTGAATAAAGCATATTCACAACCTACAGAAAAGCATCCCACATCGATAAGTTGGAATTTACTAACTAGTAATTTACACTTATACACATATGTAATTATATACATAATTAAAAATATAATATAATCAATATAAGACTCAGAAAATCTTCTGGCGGTGGTGGCACACCCTTCAATACCAGCACTCAGGAGTCAGAAGCAGGTAGATCTCAATGTTGTAACCAGGTCTATGGAGCAAGTTCCACAACAGCCAGAGCTACACACAGAAAGCCTGTCTTAAAAGCAGAGAAAACAAGGATTCAGAGAATCTGAGGTAAATCCTCATTTGTATGTCAAACATACTAGAAAAAATTTCTCAGAGTTTGTATTTTAGTTTTGAGTAATAGAATTTATAGTTAGTTTATTTTGCCATTGGGACAAAGAAGCAGCAGTACAATCTAGACATGTTGAAACCATTCAATTGTCCCACAGCTACAATAATAGTGATTTTAGTCTATAACTATTTGGGGCTCATGAAAAACATGTTACTTTTGCCAAAAGTGATTTTTGTTGAGCAAAAAAATCATTTTGATGAATTTATTCAACAAAACTAGTATGCTGCTTCATAATATGTTGTGTTAAATTTTAAATAAGATTCTCAGTGTTTCTGCTGACCAAAATTGCTCCCCTATAAATAGCCTATTAGCTTCATAGTTTCTATGTCACACATCATTTAAATACATCTTTGTAGGCAGAGACTGCTCATTTGTTTCCCAACTACAGAGACTCAAGTAATCACACAGAAACTATATTAATTATAACACTGTTTGGCCAATGACTCAGAAATATTTCTATCTAGCTCTTACATCTTGAATTAACATACTTCTATATTATCTGTGTATCACCATGAAGCTGTGGTTTAAAAGGTAATATTCTGGTCTGGTGTCTTTCTTCCTCAACAGCCACATGGCATCTCTTTTACTCCACCTACTGTTTCTATATATCTCTGTTCTGATTTCCCACCTGACTATGCTCTGCTAAGCCATTTACTGAAACAGCTTTACTTGTTAAACAATAGTAATAAAACATTTTTATAGCATACAGAAGAAAATCCCACATCATCCCCCCTTTTCTGTCTAATTATAAAGAAAGGTTTTAACTCTAACACAGTAAAATTATATATAAGAAAAGAGATATTAAGTAAGAATTATAGTTACAATATTTAGTCTATTTGTATCTGGCAAGATTAAAAGAAAATAAT
>JAQHUG010000056.1:7444603-7462966 GCA_028555095.1 Dicrostonyx torquatus | reverse complement strand
TCACATAAATATGAACTTTGAACTACAATGCTCAAGGAAGTGGTTCTGGCTGATTGTGAATCTCCATAAAAGGAGAAAATCTAATGGATAAAGACCAGTTTGTGTCATCACCCAAGATACAAGCACACACACACACACGCACACGCACACACACACACACACACACACACACACACACAAAATACTTGTCGCCAATGAAATCTTATCTGCCTTTGCTCACTGTGACAGCGTCATATCCTCTCTGTTTACTTTCTAGAGACTTGGATTTACCACCCTGCTACATGTCTATAATTCAGTTCATGTCCTTTCTAGTCTCTTTCTAATGCTACGTTACGATTAGTCCAGTTTCAGTATTCTGCACTGACTGACTGCTTAGTACATGGGTAGAGAGAACAGTGAGGGGATGGATGGACGGGTAGACTGGACTGATGGTCTAACTAGGGAGTACCATGTTAGCTAGCTAATCATTTATGCTATGAGTATTCCTTCAGATGCTGAAGATAACAGAAACAAATCAAAAGAATAATTCTGCTTTCTAGTGTTCACATTTTAAAATGTTTATGGTAATATCTTGATTGAACTACCAAGTTTAGGTTTGTATTACTTCCCATATGAAATCATACCTGCCTCCAAAAGTTTTGCATGAAGTCATTTCCAGAGTAAAGTGCTAACTTAAATATAAAATTTGCCCCTCCCATACAAACTATTTTTATTTAATGTCAACAAAATGTATAAATAGTTTTTTCGTATTCAGCAACAACTCCACATTAATATGCTCTACTCATATAAAAAAGGTTTGCTATTCATCTTCCTGTCCTGAATAAGTGAATTCCTTGGAAAGGAATGTCTTACGTCCCTCTAAATTCTATTCTTACTACGTTCTTGGAGAAAGACCCTTATCCATTATTCAAGAATGCTTATGAGATCAGCAAGGTATCTTTTTCGCACCCTAGATAGAGCAACGTTCTCTTCTGAAGACCTTTCAATATTCCCCATGTTTCTTCTGTTTAAAGTTGTGTTTGGCATTAGGAATTAATGAAGATCACTGAATAGTACATGCTGCAAATGTGTACAAACAGATATGGCTGAAATATTATTCGTATTGACACTATTACCCACGAAGGCACTGGCAGTCTAAAAGATCTGTTTCATGCGGAAGCAGACAGAAGAGTTAAATATAAGTAAACAAAAGCGTTAGCTTGGTGCTCAACAGTAAAGAGCATTACACACAGCTGACAGCCAACACAAAGTGGAGCAGAAGGCTCGCTCCAGACTCAGAGACCAGAAGCATATAAAGTAACAAGTTTATACTCTGTGGGCAGGTTTAAAGTCTATAAACCGATGGCTAGTTGATGACAAGGAGGGTTCATCACTAAATATCAACTGAAAGTCAGGAACATGTCTGCCTTTGTGTACAGAACTCTTTTTTTAAATTTTTTGAAATTTTCCTCTTTTATTTTAAATTTGAAACAAGGCCTCATGCATCCTAGGCTGGCCTAGAACTTGGTATGTAGTCAAAAGATGACCTTCAACTTTTGAGCCACTCACCTCTACCTCTCCTACCCCAGATTACAGGCGTGCAGCACCACACCCAGCTCTTCTAGTGGTGGGTCTAAAAATTGTACTGAAGCAGCAACAAATTGGATCATATATTTGACGACACGCATTTGGATGAGATTGTTTTGAAATGTGACTTCTCTCTTATTGCTACAAAGGAAACTTTTGGGCTTACAAAATCCTAGTTGTTCTTAAACAAAAGGTCCTTAAATGCCATACGAAACTCCCTTCTAGACTACTTTTTATTGGTCACCCCTTTTAGGCAAATAAAAATTGACTATCAATAGTAAATTCAATACGTCGAGCAGTATTCACACAAGCTTCCTGCAGACCTTAAATATTCACTCTTGGTTTGTGATTAACGTGGGTCTTGATGTCATGCGAACAAGACAATCGTTTTCACAACCAAACATGTGATCCATGTAAAACCAATTAACAAGGCAGGCTTCTATATCATAGAAAAATATTTATTTCTCATATCATAACATTATTTTGCATAACTTATAATTATTATATAAAAGAGGAAATCCAAGTAAAGTCTCTGTTCATGCTACTCAACAGAACCCGACTGAAAGAGTTGATAGCAGAAACAGCAGGCACAGTTAGAGAATGAGTTAGCAGCCGTCCTGACTTTACTCTTTAGGGTTCAGCATACACAGCGAACTAAAGACTCCAAGGTATTCTACTGGGTATCGTGCGGCTTCGAATTCACATGTCTTCAAGGAAATTGTAGTAAAAATGTTTTTAGGATGACAAATTAGATATTTTTAATAGTGCTTCCTGAGGAAAATAAGAAATTTCTCCTAATGGATAGTCATTGTCTTCTAGGAAAATCTAGGCTCAGAAAGTACAAAAATCAATACAGATTTCAGAGCCAGAAATGATAGGTTAAACTCACATCAGCCATTTCTGACTTTGCCTTTCTGAGAAGCTCTCTAAATTCTGTGAAGATTGTAAAAAAAGGTGCAAAGTTCTCAGTTGACAGTGCTTTTTCTTTCGTTTGTTGATTGTTTTTGCATGTGATAATCCTTTGACATTTTTCTGAGGATGCACTAAGGACTGTCCTGTGCTCATAGCTGGGGTTGATGTCCTTAAGCAAGTGGTAAGCCTCGCTGGTAGCACCTGTTCCCTGGCGAGCCAGGTGGGCGACAGCGACAGCAAGGCCAGCAGAAGGTTAAGTGGGGAAGTGGTTATCCCGCCCACACATTCTCACATGTCAAAAAGTGCAGCTGGTGATCTTTCCTTCATGAGAAGCCTACGAAGCAGGCAAGCCAACGAAAGCAAGTCCTCAGGCCGGTTGGCACCTGAGCACCTTAATTACTGACCCGTGTTTTAGAGGGGTCAACAATAAAATTCTCTCCTTTTCTGGGAAGTTACAGGGGAGAGAAACAATTGAGAGATCTTCCGGAATAGTTAAGGTCTATTCTTTTCTGAGATAACACCTGGAGCCTTCTTTGTGTTAGAAGCTGTGCGGTGTCTGTACTGCTTGCTTCTCGTAGTAAGTTATTCAGTGTTGCAGATCAGTTTGTGGCTATTGAACACTATAAGTTCGGGAGGGAATATTTGTCCACAGATTCTAAACAGATAAGGCCTAAGCTTAGTTTTGTATTTTTATTCTTGCTGTTTTTCATTTTTTTGTTTTGCCCTGAGAAATGACGAACAGGCATTTCTACTGGAGAATGAGCAAACATTGTTGTAATAGCATTATTCTTGATTGAAATGGAGTGGAGTCACGCCGTGGACACAGTGCCTGCTCTCTCACTAGCTCATGCGACCCTCACTTTCCATCCCAGGCCCACGGCAAGGGGTGAGTCAAACATATTCCATAAAATCTGTTTTCTTTGTTAAGAGGCATTTTCTTGGTCAAATTTTCTCCCATATTTAACCACATCTTCACAATCCAAACAAACTGAAAGAATATAGAATGGAAATTATTACACATAGAAAAAGAGAAGTTAAATATTAAAAATTTTCCTCTCAAAAATTTATGGAGGTGATATGGGACCAGTAACCTACTTATTTCCAGGGATAAACTCTGAGGTGGAACCCAGTGCTGGGGAAACTGAGGTTAACAGGGAAACGACAAGTTTCATAGACACACCCAAGCTGGGTTGACACACAAATCATAGAAAAGTGAAGTAACCGAGCTTATGGTGTGTGTTTGTTTGTTTGTTTGTTTGTTTCTTTCTTTCTTTCTTTCTTTCTTCCTTCCTTCCTTCCTTCCTTCCCTGCCTCCCTTCCCCTCCCTCTCTCCCTCCCTCCTTCCTTCCCTCCCTCTCTTTCTCCTTCCTTCCTTCCTTCCTTCCTTCCTTCCNCTCCCTCCTTCCTTCCTTCCTTCCTTCCTTCCTTCCTTCCTTCCTTCCTTCCTTCCTTCCCTCCCTCCCTTCCCCCTCCCTTTCTCCCTGTCTCCTTCCTTCCTTCCTTTCCCCTTTTTGTATTTCTGGTAGTTCCAGATGCCAAAAAAAAAAAAAAAATGGCTAGACTCAACAAACTGCTAAAGTGCACTAGACAAAGCAAGCGTCCTTGTTGGTGACATAGATGCACAGAATCCTGGAATCCCGCAATCCTGCCCTCTCATGAATCCCACAGAACAAATCAACAATGGACACACGAGTACTGTAATTTATCTTGGAGGCCATTAGATTGTTTGTCCCACACTGCATTCTGATTCCAGTTCCAGTTTAGTTAGGAGTATTTGTTCTCTCACAGAGACTAAACAATGGGGAAACTGCTCTCTTTCATCTTCTGCTTTGTTTTGAAACTGTCAGCTTCATGTTTGCCTCTTTCAATCTTTAAATAGCGTCTTAAGCCTGTGAAGTCATTCAGCTCCATTTCTTACCACTGGGGTGAAATTTGTAAAACAAACCAAGAGAGAAGTTTTTTTCCATGTGAGGAAGGAATCACTTAACAATGCCGCGTGGATCTTCTTCTGCTTTCCTGTGCTCATAATCGTCAGGTTTATATAATAGAAAGGAGATACCACCTAGTATCTTGTAGCACCAACCTGTAAATATGAAATTTCAGCGTGAAGATAATCACCATATCAACTGCACTTTTCCCAGAAGTTGCTTCCAAGTGCTTTAAACTGTGATCATAAAATGGGAAGTGCAGAGCCTCAGAGCATGTGGGCTTATGCTCTGAACCTGGATGCTCACTCAGGTCCTGTCCCTGTGCAACCAAAGGAAGCTCCATCTGCCTTAGTGCTGTCAAACTTGTATTCTAAACAGAACAGTTTTCTTCAGTGTTTTTGCAATGATTCAAAGATGAACATGTATGGAACAAATATATTGTTCTAGAGATTGTTTTCCTTCCTCTACAACATTTGACACTGAGTTTAAGGCTCCACTTTATGCTGGTAAATCATGTTTTCTGTAGCTACGGATGATCTCATTTAGTTTGACTCAGCTGCCTCTGGGTGTTGTCTAAAGTATAGTGATATGTGTTTTAATTCATATTCTAAAATTCTATTTTTAGAATTAAAAAAGATACATCAGGGTGACTTAGAACTGCAAGTTGCCCAGCTCAATATTACTACTTATAAATATGTTCACATCATTTAAAGTATCGGAGGCTCATTCAGGTTTCTCCTCCCAATAAAGGGATAACAATCTTTGTGCAGTAGGATTTTCATGAGGGTTATGAAATATAAACGTATAAACACCCAATCTATAAAGAAGCTGTGCACAGAAAGCAAGCACAGAATTCCACTTAAGGTTATCATTGATGTGGTTCTTTTTATGTAATAATTTTGTACAGAAATTATAACAGAATATTCACTAAATTTGAATTTCTGGAACACCATATTCTTTACTGAAAATGATTTGTAACTTAGAAAAACGTGTTATTCTTACAGGGAAGGGAGCATCAAACTTTTGCACTGACTTCTTCAAAAACATTATTTAAAGGTTCCTTTGTTCCATGCTGACAGCTATAAGAT
The DNA here is from genome assembly GCA_028555095.1 of Dicrostonyx torquatus. Taxonomy (NCBI): domain Eukaryota; kingdom Metazoa; phylum Chordata; class Mammalia; order Rodentia; family Cricetidae; genus Dicrostonyx; species Dicrostonyx torquatus. The sequence goes on along the minus strand of JAQHUG010000056.1, from coordinate 7,457,472 downwards.
TTTAATATAATCATCAAAGAAAGAGCTTCTTCATGATTTTCAACTTGAAACATTAAAAGCATTGTAAGACAAAACTTTGACAGAAAGTTAATTTCTCAATATCTGAATCTTCTGTGTCAACAATTCTGGCTCGCAGAGATTGACCAGAAAGGAGAGGAGAGGAGAGAGGGCCAGAAACAGAATTCCTTCTACAAGATAATGCCAGTTTTAATGAGGAAAATTTTTTCTCAAGAAATTTCAGAATGAAAAAAAAATGTGAATTTACCTTGAACTTAAAAGAATGATGAAAGTAGACATTGACAAACTATTTCTCAAAGCTAATTTTTAAATAAATGAGTCTGCATTTGCTCAGTGTAGGCGTGTGCCATTCACTTGGGTGTGAGCTCATGTGTAGTCAGCTCATCTGACTGAACTGCTAGGAGGTTTGCACAGATCACCCACGCTGGCGGTGCAGCAAGACTCCCACTCTTAACTTGAGGTAACATGATAGAACAAAGGTAGACTTACCCTTGGAGAGCCAGTCTTCAAACATGATTACAATAAAACCTATACAATCACAGTATTTGTGTTACTTGGCAATAACACTCTAGAAAGACTTCATAGTCTTGTTCATTGTTGACTCTAGCTGCTGCAATTATCTACCTGTGATAACCAGGAGCTTGAAGCACTGGGGACCCAATAGTGAGATGAAGACAGATATCCCTGTGTCTGATGATAAGTGAATAACAATTATTTATCACACATTTATAGAAAAATAGATCCAGTCAGTGGAATTATAGTACCTACCCCAGATTGTCTTCAAACAAATTATGAAACTTTGTTGGGGAGATTCCACAGTCAGGCAGGGCACGGAGATTAAGAGCTCAAGATCACAACTTCAGAAGGAGTGAACGAGATTGCTAGTTATGAGCTCTTACTTAACTGTGAGAAGCCAGGATAAGTATCAGGACCATGGTGACTCAACAGAACAGGTCATTGCTAAAGGCTCTTGGGACTTGAATAAAGAGAAAGGAGAATTTAGTGTGAACAAGCTTGAATTTGTTTTCCAGAGAGAGGTAGTCCTGCTGCTTTACCATGGATCTGAAAACAGATTTGGAAAGCATCACGTCTGTTCAACCTCTCTTCATTTGTTCTTTGCTTTGAACTAAGAGTTATTCTGAAAATTCATATGTTTCTGCTGATTCTAATTCTGTGACTCTGCTTATTGTGTCTAGCCCCGCTAGTCCTTTTTATATTTGGTGAATGAAATATATTTCATATTTATGAATAAAACTATTCCTGATAGTCTTTGTAATTCAAAATTTATCTTAAGTTGGTGGGGGCAGGCATTTGAAGTATGTTCTTACCATCCCAGAGAATTAAAATGGCTATAATTTGACCGTATGCAGACTCATTTTGTATTGCCAAAATGTTGTAGCCTTCTTGTTTTGTCAACAGGAAGTAGAAGATCCTTGATGACAAAACTGTTAGAATTGGTAGTAGTTTGGGAGTATAGTGAATGGGATCCCCTTACTTTTCTTCTAAGAGTTTGGCAATAAGTATTGACCAGAAAATTCTTGGTACTGAGCCCTCTGGTCCGGAACATGTTTCCTGTTCATTATCCTGCAGCCTGACTCAGTCATTTTGAAGTTACAATACAAGGAACATCTGTTTGGAACTTCTTCAGTGTTTGAAAGTAATTTCTAACTGAACTCTGCAGTGGGCTTCCTTGAAGAGATGGAGTTCATTTTTGTCATTCTATATATCATTCTTAATTCTTAATATTTGCTTTATAAGCTCAGAGACAGTTGTGTTGTGATGACTGGAAAGTAATAAATAGAATCTGTTAACTAGTGTTGATGGGGCTGTAGAGTTCCGTTCAGTAAATAGTACTTGTTTCTCTTACAGGGGACCTGGGTTCCATTTTTAGCACTCACATGGCAGCTAACAACCTTGGGAAACTCCAGTCCCAAGTTATCTTATACCCCTTCATGACTCCTGTAGGCACTATCCCATCAGGCACACACATGGTACACACACACACACACACACACACACACACATTAAATATTCAGAAACATAAAAATATAAGTTGTTTTGATTATACACCATTAGGCCTAAACAAGTAGGTTATGATAATTGGTCACAACCTCTTAAGTCCATGGAGCTTTTGATCTGCAAGAAGCAGATAGCAAGACAAAATGGAAAATTTGAGCGGTCTATCGAATAAATGAATGTGGAACGGAAGGGAAGATTAAGCAGGAAGACAGGGAAGGCTTCCACAGCAGTGTGCAAGTTTGACACCATAAACCAAAGAAATGTAGGAAGAAGAAGGTAGAATTGAAAAGTGCTTTCAGCTGCATCACAGGGGTCATGAAGACCAACTGAGCTAATGGGTACCTTCAAAGAAAAGTTGACTCTTAGTAGGGTTGAACTGGCCAATAAAAGAGAGACAGCAAGTGGCTTTCCTGCAGGGATGTATTTGACAGATAGAAACGGATCTAGAGCACAGCCCCAGGCATGCTGTGGTAGTGGCTGAAGCAGAGGCATTTGGAGATGGTTCGGGAACTCTTTGCTGGGGTTCCTAGCCAAGGGGTTTTTTCCTTGGATCGCATGCTAGTCTGTCATTGTACTGTGCTTCCTATGAAAATTTCAGCTAGTAAAGAGAAAAAGATATGAAAAGTTTCAAAAAATTAACTGAAGTATTTTATACAACGTTGATTATTAAAAGAAATGTTTCAAAGTCCTGAGTGTTAATCATTGGAGATTGATACTGCTGATTTAAAAATGTTTTGGCATCATTTTATTTCAGGATTTTATTTTGTCCTTTTACAGATAGAATACCTTTAAAATTTTATTAAGAGAAAAAGGCACAATACAGAAAAATTTGTGCCTGGTATTGTTAATATTAGCAAAAGGGTTGTAGTTAAAGAGTTTTTCCTGATATATCCTGGCTGTCATTATATTTTGATGTGGTGAGCGTAAGAAAGCATGATCTATCATATATGGCATACATATTATGCTTTTAAAAAGATTCATAAAAAAAAGTGACACTAGGGGCTGGAGAGGTGACTCAGTGGTTAAGAGCACTGGCTGCTCTTCCAAAGATCCTGAGTTCAATTCCCAGCAACCACATGGTGGCTCACAACCATCTGTAATAAGACCTGGAGCTCTGGCGTGTGGGCATACATATATGTTGTATACATAATAAATAAACAAATCTTTTAAAAAAAGTGACACTAGAAAATATTCAAGACTATTACTTAGGAGAATAAAAGAACAAAAGCCTCCAGGTCCTCCTGGTTCTGTCAACCCACATTGTAGCAGCCTTATTCCTGAGTATTAAGACATTTCCTCTATTTTAGTGGGGTTTGTGTTTGCAAGTGTCCTGCATGATAAATTCATCTTCCAGTACTGAACAACAATAAACTAGCTACAGATTTTTAGGATTCAAGATAATCGCTTGCAAACAAGTTCCCATACACATATGCACATCCACAAGCACACTTATGTGGTTGCGTCCAGAGCACATCTGTTGCAAGGCAAAGGAAGCCAGCACTGGACAAGAGAGCGTTCCTGTAGAATTTAACTCAGGGCAACACAAGCTCAGATAGGCTAAGTTAACAGGCAGGAATTACTGTTTTATGTCTAATTTCGCTTGATGAAACTTCCATCTAAAACAATCGCTGTCCTTAACTTTACAAACCATGGTCTGGAGGCAACGTGCTTAACTCTACTTAACTCAAAGAAATAGCAAGGTTTCCACGTGTGGTCATGTGGTCTCCAACATGTTTTTCTGTAAACCTCATTGCTATTCACTGTGTTTGTGATTACTTTTGACTTGTGGTTTGCATTGCACGCACAGAAAGGTAGTTACTGTGTTAATGAAAGGCAATACAGAACAGGGAAGAAATACAGGAGAGAGTATTCAAAATGTTTGAATTCACAATAGCTAGTGGGTCTTAGCTTTGCATGAGACTGGCTATTTAAAGGAAGATTTAATTCAACACTCCAAAACTGAGCTGCACAGGGAAGGTGGAGATAACAGGTTAGAGAGGAGAAAGGATGATCTAGAAAGCAACTTTTTCTGAACTTAAGCTATCTAAAATGTTTTTTGCTTAATATTAGTTCCAAAGATAACAAGGACTGAGTTCAAGGACATAAAGATTCTTCCTAGTGAATGTGCTACCCATAATGCTTTGGAATCAACTATAAAGAACTTTGGAATCTAAGCAGACGCGAAGCCTGCAGTAAGAGGTTTATTTGATACTCAAGTTAGCTTCACTACAAAGAGAGAAGAAAAGCACCAATTCACGAGTAAAGCAGCTATAGTGTAGTCTTGGAAAATCATGTTCCGTACATCTGAATGAGTTTTGAATTCATTACAGAAGAAACTAATACCCCAATCTCCTTATTGACTAACTTCTTCATCGTCGGGTCTCTTCATCATCCACAAATTCTGCTCTACCATCACCAGAGCCATATTTGACATAGCTATCTTGATAACTGTTGGATTGTTGAAGCCTTCAATTTTATCTGTTACTTCCCCCAAGATAGTATCCAGGATTTAAAATAGAAAGAAAGAAAGAAAGAAAGAAAGAAAGAAAGAAAAAGAAACTTATGGGGGAATCAAAACTACATATGTTTTAATCTTAAAAGCTATGAGAAAGAACAGATAAATGACTTCCAAAGAAATGACAATTAAACTGACAGCATCAATAGACACCAGAAACAAATGGAACAGTGTTTCCAAAGTGCTACGGGAAAATGCTTGTCAAATTCAACTTGCTAAGAATTAGTGAGTGCATATCAAACGAGACTACTTCTGTACTTACTGAATTTTAACATAGTTCTGCTTATAGACCCTGAGCAAACCAGAGCATGTCACTGGGTAGATAGATGATGTAAACTGTTTGACTCACCAAGAAAAAAACAAATACTATCAATTAAACTGTAATATGTCATTATCTGTGATACTCATCCCAATTGCAGATAGTAGAAGTATAAAAAGCTGAAATTCATAATGATCTTTTTCAAAGAAGAAATGCTTTAATAAGGAATCAATACTGAAGATTGCAGCAAATCAGAAACAATGTTGAGCAAACTGTGTGCACTTACAAACAGGCTCTGGCTAAAGTTAGTTAGCAAATATATTCAAGAATAATGCAGATGCAGCTTGTGGGAGGGACCGTGTTAAGGATACTCTAGATCTTTTTATGCTTTATGGAAAATTTAGCAAAATCCATGTGCACTGTTGAATATGTTAACCATCTTAATGGTAAACCATGTGTACCAAAATAAAAATGAGACTCACAACTTTCAAAGTGAGTATCAAAATACAGAAATCTTTATTCATTTAACAGAAAGCAGTAGAACATTTAGAAAGAGTACAACTACTCATAGATTTCAAAACACTGACAACAGATAGAACAATGATGAGGGTATAAATAAAGTTTGTATAATCTATAAAAGCAGTATCTGAAACATGTATGTATTGACAAACATACAAACATTGAGTGGGAAGATGGCTCTCCAGTGGTTAAGCATGATGGTCTCAGAGGAAAAGGGGAGGAAGGTAAGAAGTATGACAGAAGGAGGGCAAAGATGTGTATGTTCATTTCCCCAACCCATTTCCAGAATTTGACCTTTAAAACATAATTATAGCAAAATTTCAAAATTTCTTTTTCTACATTCCCAGATCTGCCCTGATAATTTCCTGGTTCAATTCAGCAAGATGTTAGACTATGGCTCCATGTAATTGAGTCACCGTTCCCTTCTTTGCAGCTCCTTAGTTCTTCTTGATTTGCTTTTTGTTTATATATGTGTGTGTCCACTTGTTTGTTTCTGTTGTAATATTCTTCTTGTCACTATTCACATAGCGCTTTTCTAAATTTTAGCAGGAGTAAATTTTTTAAGAGGCTATTTGACACGTAACTTTCAGAATGGATCACTGATACTTCAAAATCTTTAGTAAAACTTGTTAGTCTCTTTAGCATGTAATTTATTCTTGAACACCCATTAAGAGAATTTCTTCTTTGTCTATGCTTCAGTTCCTACCCAATATGGTGATTTGCATTTCATAAGTAGTGTTTAGCTTTGTCAAATTGATGCAGACTAAAGTCACCTGAGATTAGAAGAATTGAGATGTTCATTATATCAGAAATGTCTGTGGGCATATCTATGGGGAATTGTCCTGGTTATGAATTTATGTAGGATGTCTCCTTCCATTGTCTGTTGCACCATTCCTTAGACAATTGGTCCCGGAGTATAAAATGTCAGCTCAGAATGATTCAGTGAGTAAGCCAGGTGAGCATCCAACAACCACCATCCCTCCATGTTCCATAGCTTCTGCTATAAGTTGCCAAAGATGGATTGTGACCTGGAAGTTTAAGCCAAACTTAAAAGTTGTCTTCCACCAAAGCGGTTTTTTATTTCTTTCTTCCATCCCCCCCACATTAACAGAAAAAGAAACTAGAACACAAATTGGTACAGGGAGTGGTTTTGTTTCTGTGATAAACCTGACTGTGTGTACTTTATGGCTTTGTAATATTTGTGAAAGAATTTGCTACTCTGGATAGGAAACGCTATAGAATGATGAAGGTAAAACATCATTCTGGTGTGAATTTAGAAGTTAGCAATTCTGAGAGGAATGTGGATAGTAGATAGGGCTTTAAAAGGAAGCACAGATGTCTAGGGACCTACACCTATATAAGGGTTTGTTCTCGTGATTCTTCAGCTAAAATCTAGCTGCATGCTGCCAGTGTCCATGGAATACAGAAGAATCTGAGTTAAAAGCTGCTAGAATGTGTTTTCATGAAGCATCCTCAAGACAATAGGTGCTGATGTTTTCTCTGCAGTTTCAGTCTTTGTTTTGGGCAAACTTCCCTCACTATATAGACACCATAGTCATGGTGTATATTTACAGCAATAGAAACCCTAACAGGTGATTGTTTTTTCTTCCAGTTCAGTTGGACACGGGCCATCAAGGTGAATAAACCATGGTGACAGATATTTGAGAAGTTAGCCATCTTTCATTCTCACTCAGAGAGCAGAGGGAAATGAATGTTGTTGCTTAGTTTCTTTTCTGCTCCTTTTTTTTTTTTTTTGCTTTTCAATTCTGTTTTGGACACCAGCCCACATTTAGAGCGGGTCTTTCCATCTCCAATAACCCTATCCGAGAAAACCCCTCATAGGCACACCTATAGATTTGCTTCCATGTTGATTTTCCAATTCTGTCAAAGTGACAATCAAGAATAACCATGACAGTTATCTTGCTTTTTTGTAAAACTATACCTAAAAGCAGTTAAGATATCTGTCATCCTCGTCAATCAGTTTGATGGATGTAGTTTGTGCTTACTGGCATGCACAGTTAGTTATTCTGTAGTTTCACCTGCCAGGAATCTCAAGACTTACCAAATGCTTCACACTTACAAAAATGAGTGGGTGTTTAAGAAGAAGAGAGGTTGATCAGTTGTATAAAACCATGGAAACATAAATATAAATTTCTGTAGTTTTCCATTTTGGAAATAGCAACTCCATTGAAGTGTGGGTCAAAGATGTAGCCTATAGTATCATATATAACTTTCTTTTTGAGCTTTTTCTTATAAATGGCTCTGTCTTGCTGCTGGGTTAAGAGAGAAGGTGGTTTTCATTTGTTCATGTTACTGAATGAACAGTGTTTCAGTAATAGATAACCAGTGACAAATGCAAAACATGCAGTGCCATTTTTACTTGGTTCAATATTTGACTTTTAAATATAGTGCATGCTGTTGTCTTTGGGAACACCAACAGTGGGGACCTTTGAGAACAAAGAAGAAAATTTTTCTAACACAGCTTTCTCTCCATTTTTTCCCTGTCAGTATAAAGCATTATTGCAACTTATATGTTTTACCAGCACTTATAATTTTTTATTGAAAATAAATTATTTTAATCATACAACATACCCCGATTATAGTTTCTCCTCTATCTACTCCTCCCAGTTCCTCCCCACTTTCCCTCCACTCTGGATCTACTCCCTTTCTGTTTCTCAATAGAAAAGAACAGGTTTCTAAGACATAACAACCAAACATGACAAAATAAAGCATAATAAGATGAAGCAAAAATATCTCACATTAAAGTTAGACACAGTAACCCAACAGTAGGAAAAGAGTCTCAAGAGCAGGCACAAGAGTCAGAGACCCACTGGTTTTCACAGTCAGAAGTCCCATAAAAATGCTAAGCTAATAGCAATACTAACTAGACTTGTAAAGGACGTGGTGCTGACCTGTGTGGCCCTCAGCATACCAGGACTCCCCTTCCTTAAGCAGATGTGTGTTTGTGGATGTTATGCCCTAAAAATTGGATATAGAAAACTTTCTAAAAGAAAATTGGAAATAAGAATTCTGACACTGCCATTGCCTTCAATGTTTACCTAGTGCTCACCACTTAAAGAACATGTTTCTGATAGAATTATACTCCAATTATGAAGCTCCTTGCAGAAGATAAACTGATGGAAATTTTTAAATGATCAGAATATAAAGTCTCACAGCAATGATTCTACTAGTGCATACTGTAGCAGACCCAAATTTCAATGACTGTGTACAAAAGCTAATGGAATAGTACATATCTTAATTTAGGGTGGAAGGGTTATTCTAATGCGCACACACACACACACACACACACACACACACAAAAAAAAAATGTTCTGAGTGACACTTGATAGTGTAGGCACATAAAATAATTAGATCATATTATTAAAATGCCAACCTTCTAAAATTACTTTTCTATTTCTCTTTCTTTCTTCAAGAAAAAAAAAGTAAAAGAAAAAGAATAAAGGCCTGAGACGCAGAACATGTGAAAGACAATAGTATCTAGTTGATAGTTATTTATTATACTAATTTATATTTATTTGTTTTTACTTTTTGACAAAAAGCATATTCATTTAATGTTTAGCAATACTGTTTACATATTAATTAACATTGCAATGGGAAGATTTGATAGAGATTTTAGGGTTCAATTTTATGTTTATATACGCATATGTGTATGTCAGTGTGTTCATGTGAATTCAAACTTTAAGAAGACCTGAAGTGACTATCAGATCTCACGAAGCTGGAGTCTTGAGCATTTGTCACTCTTGGATATTGGTGAGGCAAACCAAACTGAGGTCGCTGCAAGAAAAGTCCATGCTCTGAACCTTTGAGCCCTCTCTTTAACCCTTCTATAGTCTTCAACATAAAAAGGAGGGGATTTTTAGAATACAAAAGCCCTCCTCTGAGAACAGTCATTTTGAATCTCTTTCTTAATGGGTCAATAAACTATGTACTCAGGGAGTAGTCACAGCCAGATCCTGCGGCACTCATGATCAGTGAGGTCACAACAAACCCAACTGTCACAACTGCTGCCTCAAAAGAATGACACAGGTGGATGCTTTTGGGATGCAAAAACGGTTCAGATTACTACAATACACAGAAAGGTGAATTAACGGAACCTCCACAGAAAAGAAAAAAACTTTGACAATTTGAATCTAGAAAAGACAAACTCCTGTTATTTATTTCAACAATTCTAGATTTTTACTTAAAATAGTTACATCCAATTTCTCATAAACATTAAAATGCTTACTTGAAATAAGACATCTCAACGTAAAAAGAAAACTGGGTAATTGCTACTTTGTTTGATTATTTTGTAAGGTGAACATCACACGTTTAGTAGAAGAATGTCTGAAGTCAGGTACAGCAGAGCAGAAACGGAAGTGATACGGCAGAGATTAAAGTAAGGAACTGGAATGAATTCCTTCTATGTCAACATCCGAAGAAGAGAATTAAAACTAGGCTACCAAATGTACCTGAATGCTTGCGTCTTCATTCCCCATGTACTTTCATGGAGATATTTATGTGTCATTTATATTTATATTATGTGTCATTATGTGTGCACCATAATCCCCCATACCATAAAGTTAATGCACAAAAAAAAAAAATTTCTTGAGATGATGGGCAGAAACTCCTTCCAGCGCCTGTAAAATCTAGAGAGCCAGCGTAGGTATAAGGGAAGTAAAGAAGAGCACAAACTGCAGTAGAAGTCAGGATGCCCTTTTTTCCTACTTGCTGCAGAAGCTCCTTCTGCTCCTTCAGCCAATAGCCTTTAAGATACCAGCCCACTGGGGCGTGGTTTATTTCATTTTAAAGAGAGAGAGAGCCCTCTGCTCTCTCTCCTGCTTCTGGCTCCTGTTCCAACTGCTAGACTCTGTTTCCTGTTAGCGACTAGAGGACTGTGGTGTAGGACGGTGTTCTGCCACCCAGCTCACAGCTGCCTGGAGCAGAGCCCCTTTGTTTCATCCTGCCCAGCTAGCTTACAGCTGAAATAATTACACAGAAACTGTATTCATTGAAATACTGCCTGGCCCATTAGTTCTAGCCTCTTATTGGCTAACTCTCACATAAACGTTTAACCCATTTTTAATAATCTGTGTGTCACCATGAGTCGTGGCTTACCGAACTGAGTCTAACCAGCGTCCATCTTTTGCAGGAGCAGCATGGCGTCTGCCACACTTCCCTTCTTCCCAGCATTCCATCCTGTCTTCTCTGCCCACCTAAGGGCTGCCCTATCAAAAGGCCAAGGCAGTCTCTTTATTCAACCAATGAAACAATACAAATGAAAAGCACCTCCTACACCACCTACTAACAACAGAATTCTGGTGTAAACTTTATATTTTATTACTAACTGTTTCCTTTTAAAGTGTCCATATGTTTTTGGAACATGAAACTTAGGTCAGTTCATATGACACAATACAATTAGTGTGTTCATCTTTTAGAACTGAAAAGGATTTATGCACATTTTGAGAAGCATTATGAATGATGAAATAACTGCAAACCCGTCTACCTGATTGTTACTGTAACCTTTATGCTAAAAAAAATTATAATGGCCCAAGTTCAGAATTGCAGTTATTTAAGTTCTCTACATCCAAAGACGTGCATGAAGGTATTTTCTACTGACCTACATTCCCCTCTACCTCAGAGGCCAAATCGTTTAGAAGGAGTGTGAAACAGAGCACTTACCTTTGTTCTCTGCTGTCTGGGAGAGCATAGAAGTGAACATTTTGATCTAAGTAAATTGCTTAAACCTTTGTCAAACGATGATCCAATATTTGTAACTGCAAAAAAATACCCTTGATGGGACCAATGCAATTGTTTTGTTCATTTTAAACAGTGGTCAGGGCAATCAATTAAATAGCAGTCAAAGAGAGAGACACATAGATTAGGTAGATGTATGAATAATGAAAAAGGTGATATAGATATAATAGTTAGATCAAAAAGTTTTAGTTGGCTGAGCTATAAAATATAAGCTGTTGTTGACATTGTTTAGGAAACTTAGTGACACATATCAGCATTTAATTCACTCATATCTTCTTATTATCCTGCATATAGAAATTACCTTTCTTTATTTGTACCCAATTAAATATGGAACAGCAATAGCCATTACATCATTGTTTATAATCATAAAAATATGGAGATTCATTTTGCTAGGCAGTGCTTTGTCAACTTAACACAAGCACGGATCATTTGGGAAGGGAAATTTCAACTGAGAAAACATACCTAATTGATTGCTTGTAAGCAAAGCCAGTGGGCCATTATTTTAATTAATGATTAATGTAAAAGTGTCCAGACCATTGTGTGCACTGCCACTCTTGAGCGTCTGGCTTGGAGCTGTACAAGAAAGGAAGATGAGTAGTCCCTGAAAATGGGTTTCTACTTTGATGTCATTCACCATGGGCTATGATCTAGACATGTAAGGTACACATATTCTTTACTTCCTCCCTGAGTGTTTTTTTTTGTCATTGTGTTTATCACAGCAACATAAAGCAAAATAAAGAAAAAAATGGTACTAGGAGTTGGGTATTGCTTTGACAAACCTGAACACATTGTTTGGGGAAAGATTGTAGAAGTTTTCAGAATATTGGACTTTAAAAGCCATTAATGATCAAACTTAATTGGCTCTTCTCTAGGGTCTCAGAAGATATGAATGTTGACAACAATTCACAAGGGGAAGACCCAGCTTGTAAGTTTCAAAAAGAAGTTCTGTATACTCTCAAAAATTCTCTCACAGTTGTTTGTATGATGTATTTGAACTAAGTATCTGTAGTTTCTGGTCAGAGGGCCAGAAAAATCTTCTGTTACTAAAAGAGACAGTACCATTGATGTGAAACCTTTGCTTTACTTGCACAGTTTTAGCTGGAGCCAAGAAACCAGCTGTGTTTTGAAAGAGACCAGGATCAATGAGATGAAATATTCTATAAATTAGTTCTCTATGGTCAGCTCTGGTTGCCTGGAGGAAAAAGGCTACAATTCAAGCTGGATATTAATCCTGGAAATGTATACATTTTTCTACATAATACTGACTTTGAAGGCATAAAATGGTCATGGAGGCCAGGAGAGATTTGGAGTCAAGGATACAAGAAAGAGTTACGGAATTTCCCTCCACGGCTAGGGAAAACTGATGAAGTCTGGCATGTGTTGGGGTTGTCACTGCATGGAGACCCACAGAGGCCATTGTGAAACTGAGTGGGAGAAACCTGGGTTGCCTTGGAGACCCAAAATGTTAAAGATGCGAAATGCATGGGATACCTTCCAAGAAGAGATGCTAACAGGGAGTGGAACAGCCTAAGAGAGAGAAGTATATTGTAGTCAACAAAGGTCAAAGGAGTTAGAGATAGGAAAAGTATTTTGACATCAGACATGGAAATGTAGAGTTTAGGTTGCTCAGCTGGTTTTCAGTCTTGCCTTGATTTCGTACTTCCTCATTGTGTTCCCTTTCCTCCCTTTTGGAATGGTCACGTATGTCCTGTGCCATTATGTGTTAGAATTACGTGATCTGTTTTATCATTTTGATTTTATAGGGGTAACAGTTAAGAGATGGTC
>JAQHUG010000056.1:7399921-7437975 GCA_028555095.1 Dicrostonyx torquatus | reverse complement strand
GACAGGGTTTCTCTGTGGCTTTGGAGCCTGTGCTGGAACTAGCTCTTGTAGACCAGGCTAGTCTCGAACTCACAGAGATCCGCCTGCCTCTGCCTCCCAAGTGCTGGGATTAAAGGCGTGCGCCACCACTGCCGGGCCTGTAAAGCTATTTTAAGCTATTACTATAGATACCCAAATAAAAGAGTAAACCCATGAAATTGCAAGAGAGCTGTTACACAGTAAAACATGAAAGTTGGTAGTCAGTGCTGATTATTCCCCTACAGGGACTTCCTAGCTTTGAGAAGGAATTTTCTTTCATTTAGACTGAGTACCTGGTGTAAGAATCACATATACTTATTTATCCACCAGGACAGAGAGTACAATGAGAGACCAAGTGAGGAAAGCTATATTTTCCTTGGTAACCTCTTTGCCAAAGAGTCAAAGAACATCTAAATTCATTTTCACTTACAAATGCTTTTGTCTAGATCATAATAACTAGGCCCTTTAAGTCTTGGAGGCCTCGCGGTGTGACCCTGGGTGTTTAAGACTCGCGAGTCTCTGTCTCCAGGACGAAAAAGCCAGTGTTGGACTAGACAACCTCGAGCAGCTCCATGCTGTATCTTTCTCCGACTGCACTATACAAAGAGTTCCCAGGTCATCCCCTGTGTCCTGCCATCATTCTCAGACTTGGTGATCTTCTGACTCAGCTGCTATGGTACCATTTTCCACTTGCCTCCTTCTCCCAGCTCTCTGTCTTGATCTACTGAAGAAGGACTTCTTCTTCACAGTACTCCTCCTGGACTTTCTTGCCCTCTGATTTCCACTGGTTTTCAGCCAATGAGACTCCCTGATAGAGGACAGGTTGGTAGGCAGACAGAGGTCAGTGTATTTTGCCTGCATCCTTCCTTGCTTGAGAACTGTGCCTTTGCTTCTGGCAGAACTGTTTCTTTCGGTCATCATAACTCCTGCCAGGAGGCTTAATGTGTTACAGATGTTATTCATTTCTATCCACCTTCTCCTTAATTCTAGATTTGTGCAATAACTTGTTCAGGCTTTGATGTTTAGTTCCACAGTATCTAAGGAACATAGCTCATGATTGCCTACAACTAAAGCTCCAGGAAATCCAATGATGTCTTTTGGCTTCCACAGGTGTATACACACACACATGTACACACACATGCACACACATATGCACATATACACACACACACCACTCATGCACACACACACATGCACACACACATGCACACACACCACTCATGCGCACACACATGCACACACACTACTCATGCACACATACATGCACACACACATGCACACACACCACTCATGCACACACACATGTACACACACACACACCACTCATGCACACACACATATACACACACACACATACACACACACACATACACACACACCATGCATGCACACAAACACATATACAGACACACTACACTGGTGCCCACAAACTGCAGAGATGGTATAGATTATTTACTCTAGCACTGTACTTACAACTACTGCTTGGGGATTTAATGTTTAATTGCATTTGGTTTGGGCACAATTTTCTTCATCTATGCTTGGCTGAGAGTGTGACAACTGTGAGTAACATCCGGAGCTCTCCCTCACTGATTCCATCTTTGATTTATTATTAATAAACAGAACAGGTCTTGACTGAAAATCCTTAATTTTAGAAATTGAAAGAAAAGCTAAATCACACGTTACTTTTACAATGCTCTACCACAACTAAAGTAGTCTTGTTAAAATGTGTTAAAACAGTATAGATGAAAACAAGATAGTGATGCTATCATATTTCATCCTGGAGTTTAGGTAAGTTGATCACAGGTAACAGTGCAGTGTGTTTCTCGGGAGCATTAGTTCCATTCAGGGTTCGCACCAACATGAAGTTTGAAGTTTTGTCAGCTAAGGACATGTTAATTTCTAACTAATTACCTCCAAGGGATAAGTCAGAATGTGACTTAAAAGGGATTAAATATTTCTCTTTGATGACTTTTGTTCCCCTGGATTTAACCAGATGGGAAGAAAACTGTGATCTCTGTCCCACTAGCTCCAAGACCCGAGCTGATCAGGTTGGATGCCTTGGGGAGGTGTTTGATTCCACATCTTGTATAACACACATGCAGATAATGGAATCCTGTAAATGAGCAGTGAGAAGAAAAAAAAAAAACTCCTTTAATAATCAGTCAAATGTATGTTTATATTACAATCAAGAAACTAGTGTTTCCAAAGAGTGAAATAAAATCTCCCCAGGTATTGTGGGTCTTGGAAGGGATCGCATGACTATGTCATTAGAAAACCAAATTTTTTTTTCATTCTTTGAATCCTTTATCAGAAAACTTGAATTTTGGCACAGAGAAGAACAGTGTGTCTTCTGAACACTAAAAATTCTCTCAGAGGTCTTTCCAAGATGTTTCGGATGGCTCTTTGCCTCTTGCTCACCGCCAGCCCACTCTCCCATCCGTGTGTGCAGAAGGTCAATAAACCCTGCGCAGCAGTGCTGGGGAGTGCGCTTCTCTGGGAGAGAAGCCGCTCTGGCTGCGGTAAATGCAGCGTCCACAAATTCATTAGGAATGCATCTGTTCCTGGAAGTGATAGCTATTCCGGTAACTGGCTGTCGCTGATGTTTTGAACCATGTGCTCCACATTTGTGCAGATGTTTTAGGACAGAAAACCAGTTTTCTGCTCTTCCCGCCTGCATCAATCTGCAGTTTTGAGCAGCTCACTTGGCTTGGCATCCGCTTAGAAGGGCAGCCTGGAGCAATGGAGTTGGACTTGGAGCCTTTTTCCTAGAGCTTATGATGACAGGGGTCTTTCTGGGTGAAAGAAGCCTCTCTTAATCAACACATCCAGAGCTATATCAAATAAGGACAAGACCAGGAAGAGCTTAGTAAGTGTGAAGGGGGAAGAAATGACGTTTAATACAGAATGGGGAGATTATACTTTCTGAGGCCACTAACGCATTAAGAGGAATTTTGCTGAGTATGATTTTTTCTCTTCAAGGAAAGAAAAGACATATCCATCCTCCTAAACAACACCTTTGCAAATTCAGCTTTCTAAATGCCTATACTACTAGTAGTATTTGGAAATTCCAAAGATAAACTATACAAAGGAAAAGAGAGCTGCACGCTAATACAACCAAGATTTTACAAGCACATATATCACATAAAAAGGTTTCACGTTCGCCTCTTAACTACCACGCCGAGAGGCAAAAGCACTAAACCAGGATACAATCACCATGTTTTCCTCATAGGACAGCACTGGTCTGCTTTTCCTAAAGTAGTGTCACTTTAAGAGGGTGACAACGCTGGGCTTCCTGTGATAGCAGTAGCTGCCACAACACGGCCTCAGCTGACTTGTAACCAGTATGTTAAAGCCCTGGGAGGAGGGCAAGGGCCCTTCTATCATGAGTGGAACACATCTGTCCAGGAAATACACTTCACTGTGCCAAATGCTTTTAGCGTATCTGCCCCCTGAGTGCCCTATCAAGCTGCAATTCCCTGTCAGCAAGCACCTCCTTGCAATTCCTTTCCTTTTATGCTGATGAAAGTCCTGATCTATTATGCCCATATTGCATACTTCCTACAGTCTCTCAGAAACTATTACTCAGTAATGTGCATAGGAGATCACACTCGGTTATTTAGACAGCCAACCTCAGGTAGGACCATTGGTCCTTTCAGGGAAACACGAGCTACAGTCAGACTTTGAAGTGCGGCTCAAGCTCCATCTTATGAGAGGAGAAACCAAAGTAAAAATAAAGAAATAAATAAAATGAAAAGACCGACAGTACTGTGTTTAGTGGAGCGCAGAGCAGTGAGTCGTGCATGGATGTGACCACCTTCACGCTCCAGCCCGGCTGGTTAAGACCAGATCCAGTGTTAATGAGTTGGGATTAGTCAGAGAGAACTGGAAGTCCCCCTGGGTTCTATGTATGGTTGAGGTAAGAACAGAGCCTCAGAATAAAGCCCAGGCTGTCTTCATCCTCATTCTTGAGAAAAATCACAGATGCCCAGGTGATCTTTATGGTTTCGGTTACTCAGACATTCTGAAGTGTGTCACAGTCTATGTGAAGAGAACATTGAACTTTTAATGATCAGAACTTTTTGGCTCAGCACAAGGAGAAAGACATAGCAAGAGGGAGCTTAGTTTCGAGTAAGTCTAAGCCACACTGATACTTACTGAGACCACAGAATTGGACCCAAGGAACTAGCCGCAGGATGTTATCTGGATATCATTTGCTCTACCACAAGTGACTTACTTTCCAAATAATTTCTAGATGAATCTAAACGTCACTAATTCCATTCAGGATTTCTTGAGCACGGAACATGCACTAACCGCCACTGTGGGTGTGAAGGTTGAATCAGAAGTAATAGCTAACACATGAGATGCACTCTAATTTGTGCCAGGAAATACTTTGAGGCCTTTTAAAAACTGTGGTGGCACATGTCTGCAGTCTCAGTACTTAGGAAACACAGGATCAAGAGTTCAAAGCAAGATTCTGTGATGAAGAAACTTTGCAGCAAATCTGTGCTACAGGAGACCATGTTTTAGAAAAAGGAGACAGAGGAGAGAGAGAGAGAGAGAGAGAGAGAGAGAGAGAGAGAGAGAGAGAGAGAAGAAAGTGGTAATTCATTTTATCCTTATAATAACCTTATAATAGTTACATCATTTTACAAGCCAGTGAACTGCATCAGAGAGGTTGAACAATTCCTCCAAGTTAAGGAACAATAAGGAGCAAACTAGCGATTCAAACCGGGCAGACTGGCTTCAAGTCTTTGCTCTCCATTTGTGATCACACCCTCTGTGATCAGTAAACAGAAAAGGAAATGCTGTTACTACATGGACACTGGGCTCAAAACCCACTGAGGACAAACCCAGAAGACAGGGCTCCATGTTGGAATCCCTGACGAGGCTCATTAACGCCGGGAAACACTGCCGTGTTTCCTAGCTCTGACAGCTCACGTTCTGAATAAAATCCATTCCTCTATATGTAGCTCTTTGTTAGGTTAACTAGTTGATTGTTTGCTCCTAAACAAATCAGTAAAAGTGAAAAAATAAAGCCACATAATGTAAATGCCCTCGGCTGACACCTCAGAACATTTCATTTTAGTAACACACAGTTCTGAAGGCAGGGATAACATTTTATCAGCATCTTTTTTTTTTCTGATAAAATGATACACTGAAAAAAGTTTCTTCACAATAAAGCCCCTCAAGGGTTGTAAAAGTTTCCTGCCATGGTCCTCTGTGGGTGTTCTCAATGAATAATACAGGACTTGCTATAGACCTTTTAGCCTCCGTATCCCAGATATCTTGAGAGGATGGTTATAAATCCCATGGTATAGATAGAATTCAGATTTCCAATTCCATATTCATATGATTGTTTAATATTTATTGACAAGCACTCGTTTTTAGAGACCCAAGTTGGCCAAACATCTGAAGTAATTTCCCACAGCAGAAAGTCCAGAATATAAAAATAACTGCACATAATGTGTACGCAATGCTCTTAAGAAACCAGCGAGCCGTCTAAGGAAACGCTGGAGCTGGGGAGCTATTTTAGACAAGGAGCATTCAAAAGTTTCCCATACAATTTATTATGAGACAAAGTCGTGGGTGGAGAAATCTTTCGTATTCTTCTCTGGATAGATGCAGCAGAGAGAAAGAAAAGGACTTCGTTTAGAACATGTCCCTGCAGGAATGACTTAATTATTCAGCTGGGCTTGTGATCTTGTTCTCAAACCTTCCTACTTTTTGCTTTCGAAAAAAATGAAATTGAATTATAGGTCGAAGGCTCTGTCAGTAGAAAAAAAAAAACTGAAAACCTGAAAAATTAAGTCATCACCTCCATCATAAAGAAAGGTATGGACCATTTGCTTTTTTAAAAAAAAATGTAAATTCTTATTATTTCAAGTACTCTGAGTAAGTGTTTATTTTCTTGACACACAGTTGTAGAATTTGTACTGCCTAGAACAGCTATGATACCCAAAGTATGAATCTAAGAACTGTATAGTAAAGCTATAACTAAAGCTCTCAAAAAAAAAATCCCAGTTTAGGAGGGAAAATACAATTCACTAAAGAGTAACTCACATAACAGGTGAGTGATAATTAGCAGCATTAGTTCAAACTATGCCTTTGAAGAGTTCTAAAGATAGAATCACCACTTATCTATTATTTTTTTCTTTCTTTTTGTTGAGACACAATTGTTTGTGAACAGAAAACATCTAAGATGGATGATCGGTTACGGGTGGAGACTGGAGACTTAGGAGTAAGTCTCATAGAGGAGAAAACTAGGCCAGGGATTGCCCATAGGAAGAGGAAAAACCGAAAGGTCACAATAAAACATAACACCGTGGGAAATACTCTAGAGAGCAATCTCAAAGAAGTATAACATGCCTTGAAAACTGAAATGAGCAAGGTAAGTCAAAAATGAAAATGAGGGACTGTTCTATAAGTACAGTTATAAGGGACATAGGAGTGTTCTATAAGATTAGTTATAGGGAACATAGGAGTGTTCTATAAGATTAGTTATTGGGATCCTGGGAGTGTTCTATATGATTACTTATAGGGAAGATAGGTAGTGTTCTACAAGATTAGGTATAGGCAACATGGATGTTCTATTTGATTATTAAGGGAACATAATAGTGTTTTAGAAGATTATTTATAGAGAACATAGGCAGTGTTCTATAAGATTAATTACAGGGAACATAGTGCTTTTCTATAAGATTAGTTATAGGAAACATATGAAGTGCTCAGAGCAAGGGACTGAGCTACCAAGGTCCAGTGGAAGAGCAGAAGGAGGGAGAAGATGAGCAAGGAAGTCAGGACCATGAGGGACTGGCCCACCAACAGAGACAGTGTGCTTGATCTATTGGGAGCTCATCAAATCCAGCTGGACCAGGACTGAATGAGCATATGACCTAACTGGACTCTATGAATGTGACTGCCAATGGGAAATGACAGAGAAGTCAATGATAATGGCACAGGGACCTATCTCTTCTGGATGTATTGGCTTTTTGGGAACCTAGTCTATATGGATGCACACCTTCTTAGACCGAGATGGAGGGGGGAGGGCCTTGGGCTTCCCAGAGGGCAGGGTATCCTGCCCCATCTTAAGGAAGCAGGGGGAGGGTGGTGGGGTAGTGGGTGAGCGGGAGGGACTGGGACATTGGGGGTAAATGTTAATTTTTCTTTTAACAATAAAAAACAAAAAAAAGAAAATTTCACACATTAAAAAAATGAAAATGAGGCACTAACATTAAATCATTAATCAAATTAAAAGAAAAAAAACCTTTCCAAGAGGATGTTTCTGATGTACAATTATACAAGTACATCAGGTTGCATAGTAAGGCCGAAGCAACACTAGAAAACGCAAAGTTTAGTCGGTGAGTGCAAGTCTTTCTTCACGGGAGAGCCGGAGCCACCTTTGTTACATGGTAAGTAGCGCAGGACGTGGAGATTTGGGGAAACACTGTGGATGAAGCTGTCAATCCCATTAGGTTTAAGATCCAGGTGAAAATCGGCCTTTCAAAACTTTCCACTTCAGTGACTCAAAGGACCTTCCCAAGAAGGAACGAAAAGTGGAAAATAAAGCGAGGCAAAGCTTAATATTAAACTTAATGTTGAAATTCATTTCTGTACAAACAAAGCTCTGGAACATTCCTTGCCTCCTGATATACAGCATCTTCACAAAGTGCGTGTGTAGGTTGAAATCAGGAGAGCAGATGCACGGTGTACGACGGGACTGTTACTAAAAATATTTCCCAGGGCCTTGCTTACAAATGAAAGTGCTACTCAGGTAAATATGAGCTTTCAGGTTGGAGGTGCTGCTATTCTCGCTTGGATGTGTTCTTCTGTTTGAGAGTGACACTTCCTGTGGGGTGAGTGTCCCACTGATAACATTAGCACATTCTGATGGCCCTCTCACAGATTAGAGGGCAGAAACTTAATGTCACAGCAAACCAGGCTCATAGTCCTGAAAGAGGTCAGAGAAAGTGCAACACTTTCTGTGCTTTTCTCCACCAGCCTCAGCAAAGTCCAATAGTACCATGACGTTTAAGTGCTGATACTTCTGAGTGATTGACAGCTGTACTGCTCGGACCTGTACTCTGAGTCCCACTGATGTGGTAGAAACTAGAGCGGTCCTTTCCAGAGATGAACAATTCCATTTTAATCACAATGTTCATAGATTCATTCAGTCTAAGGTAAGATAACTTTTACTCTAGAAACATTGAATACATTAACTGTGCAGCATGCTTGGAGAGTTTGTGCATTGACTTTTGTTTTTAGCTTGCACAGAATTATAGGCCTTGTGCATACTAGGCAATAGCTACTTCTGAGCTACATTTCCACTCAGAAGTTCAGTGGACATAAAAATCTCTTATGTTTGTGATACACAGCATCATGTTTTGCGCATGCACGCATCATAGTCTGGTTGAGTCAGACTATTCAACTTAGAAATAATTCATGCACATTTTATGTTACAAAAACACGTGTTGCAGGATAATCTTTTTATGCACTGTGAAGCTGTGTCATTGTGATTGGTTTAATTAAAGCCGAATGAGCAATGGCTATGGAGGAGAGAATAGGTGGGATTTCTGAGGAGAGAAGGAACTCTGGGAAGAAGAGAGTCAGGGAGACACCAGTGAGACACCAGTGAGACACTGAAGAAGTCAGGCATGCGTTACAGAGAAGAGGTAGCCAAGCCATGTCGCAGAGCTTAGATTAATAAAAACAGGTTAATATAAGCTATAAAAACTAGTTGGGAAAAACTAAAAAAAAAATATAAAAGCTAAGGCCAAGCTCTCATAATTAATATTAAGTCCCCATGTCATTATTATAGAGCTGACAGTCCTATCAAAGAAAGTCTGACTATGTTTGAGAAAGCTTGCTACAAATACATAAACTCAACTCAGAAACATTTTCACAAGCATACTATTACCAACTACAGTCACCACAACAGTGACAAATAATATTAGCTCTTGGCTGTATTTCTCAAGTGTAGCTGAAGCTGTGTGCCCCTAACCAAAATGTCCTCAAGCCCCCACATTTCTAGTCTCTAATAACGGCTTATTCACTGTTTTATGAGGGCAGTCATTTGTATGAACACGAATAAACCTAGAAGAAATTATGTGAAGTGAAATGAGCCACAGACAGACAAATGTTTCTCAACCTTATCTACCCAGTAGACTATAAATATGTCAAAAATACATTTGTTGTTCATATGTGTGCTACTTTTCCATATATATTTACATGTGTGGGGAAAAAAAGCATCATATGTAAAAATGTCTATGCACGCATGTGTAGGACAAAATAGCTAGAGAAAAGCTAGCTCCCAATAATATGGCCTAATCAGTGACTACAACACATTGGGAGGAGTCATGGAGCTAGCCTAAGCAATGACTTGCCCTCTTCTCCATTTCTTCCCAGGCCTCGCTAGAGTTACAGCGGAAGACGGAGGATGGTGGGAAAGAACCATTGATTCTCCTGGTAGAAGAATCATCACTCTTGATTGCAGAACTCACTGTCAGACAACACCGGATTGCTTGCTCGTGCCTGAGATAGGGTTCCCTGAAACAGGCAATGATATTTCTAGATGACTACTTTCAATTCACTCCACTCTTGACTCGCAAGCCCCCACTTTGCAGTATAACCTTTATACAGAGGCACATATGCGTTAGTTCATCCAGTTGCTGAAAAGGGGTTCACTGAACGTTTTGTTTGCTCCAGGTTCCGTGCTAGATAATGTTCTCACTTCATTCCTCAACAGTATGGACTATTATATTTGATTGATATAAATATAAGAATCAAAAGTGCATACCATGAGGTAATTGTTTTTTTGCAAAGAATAGAACTAAATAAGCAAGCATATATTTTGCTTGTGTACCTCGTGTTAGGAAATTTGAAAACTATACTGAATTCAAAAGTTTCAGACATGTTTCCTGTAATTAAAGTGAAAATACTCAGCTTAAGCTTATCTGTTGACAAATAGCTTGTCCAGAAATTTTGTGGATACCATAGTCAATAAATTAGAGATCAGTGTCTATATATTTTTGATATAAAATCACATAGGTGTGACAAATTTTGTTGATGTCCTCTATAGCCCTGTGGCACCCAGTATTTACTGCTCATAAATACTTCCTCATAGAATTATTGAATGAGTGAGGGAGTGAACAAATTCTATCTTACCCAACCCAGTAATCATCCTTGGAAAGTGTTGATGCATTGGTAAAGTACACAAAAAAGATTCTATTGTAAAACCTGCTAAGGACACTTATTTCTTGCCATATATACAAGCATCTGTTAACTGGAGAAGCAATTACTCTGTCTCTTTGCCTCTCTGTCTTTTCTTCTGACTCAAGAGGAGTGAGGAAGGGGAAAGAATGAGGAAAAAGAGTGTTTATGTAGCTTACAATATAGACAGGCCTTAACCACATATTTCACCTAATTCTGTTTCCTCCGAGACTTAGGACTATAATGTAGCAACTGTACTTATATTTATCTTTAATTCAAGAGAACTAATAATGTTCTTGGAAAACAAAATATTTTCTACTGTGTTCTGAAGAATTAGTTCCTTTCCACTTGAAGCAACTCACTGACAATTTAGTTATCTGTATTTTTTTCATTTTCCTTCGATGTGTTTTGTCCCAAATGAATTGACAATAACTTTATCTGAAGTTTAAAAGTTGAGAAAGCAGGACATTTCCCTGAAAATTAGCTCTAGACTTTGTTTCTTAATTAGTTTGAGAAATAAATTTTTAATTATCACACTTACGTGAGTAGTGCCATAAAACCTTAAAAATTGATGGAATAATAGAATCCATTGTCCAATTTTTAAATGCATGATCAAATGAAGCAATAATTTTACTTATTTTTTTTTACAAGACAGGGAATTTTTCAAGAGTAAAAATTCTCAAAACGGCTTCATATCATGGATGTTTTCATCCTCTCTCCCTTATTTTTAATACACTAATAATTTTTCGTGGATTTTGAAATATATATATATTTTACTACCAAATATGTAATGTTAATGCCAACATATTTTGCATTTTAAGTGAATTTAGAAAAATAAGGAAATGGGTAAGTTTTCAGAGATGCTGTTTGCCTTTTGGTCAGTTTCAGATCTAAAGTCTCCAACCTTTTGCATAGTCCCTTTTTGTGCCCACAGATTCATGAATTCTCCTCCCAGTGATTCTACAGCACTAAATTTCTTGCTGTGAAGCTCTCGGTTCTTCCCTCGCTGAAGTGTGTCAAGCTTCACAACCGTATCAGTATTTGGTTCAGGTGCCTGATTTTGGACATCTGAGTACGCTGCATTGTCCTTCATCTCAGAGGCCTGTGGAATTGTGGTGATTTCCTTTAAACTGTAGTAGTAGCCAGAAGTGAACACTGCCAGTATTTTTAAACTTTTGCTTCATAGTTGCTGCGTTCAAGCTGTTGTTGATTCAATTCAATTGGGAAATTAAACCCCCACTGAACATGAAAAGTGAAAGCTTAGAATTTATTTTCAAATTTTAACATCAATTAAGCTGACGAGCATACTAGTTCTCCATTGTACCTATTGTTTGCTAACCTAGAAGAAAAAGGGACAAGAGGGTCTTAAAAAGGACAAGTGTGACTAAGTTTACTATCCCCAGTAAATTCAGTTGTCTCAAAAAGTTCAAGAAATCAAGGAAATAACAATAACACTTTAATCCTTTCTCAATGTACAGGGATAACGTAAAATAACTTATCAGCAAAGCGCTTGTAGTTATGCATCTAAGGCTCCATGCGTGGACATCGGAGGTTGCCAGGAATTGTGCCATTAAAGATTTATGTAGCCAACCCAAAACACTAAGGTGCTTTTCCCATGGCCTAAACGTGATTTCCTACAGCATGAGAAGCATGGCTTTGAAACCAAGAAACTCTGGCTTGCCCTTCATGAAAAGTGATTTATAGGAGGAGGAGCAAATTTTACCCGAAAAGGACAGGAGAACCTTGCCTGCGGCAGTGCTGTGACATTGCCAAGGTTAGACGATTGAGAAAGAGCGAGAGCCTGTTTCCTTCCTGACGTCTGAAACTCCTGGCTACCTTGCTGTCTTCCTCTCACGCCTGTCTATTTCCGGATCCACTTCCTTCTAATTACTAATGAAAACAAGTCAGAAAGCAGAGAGGTGAATTTTACTTTAGTTCTTTTACATCCATTGACAGATGGTTTCTGGTGATAGTTTCTAAATAATTCTCTCCTACTTTCAGTAAGAAAATATAATTCTGCTTAGGAACTAAAGGACTAAGACATTTTTAAGTGACCTAAGCGTTTGTATTATGTTACCTGCTCGTTGCTCTAACCTTGGGCTTCTATCAAAAACGGTCTCTAACTACTAAAGTGCATTTTGCAAATAATCAGCTGACTAAGTCACAGTAACTAAGGGAAATCAGGACAAGTCTAATAGCAAGCAAGCTCTAAATAGGACCTTACATAAAAATAGAAAATGTGACTCAGAATACAGTACTAGTTCTTCTTAAAGATGTGTTCTCAGCCATCAGGGTCAGCGTGGGCTAAGGCACTGGTAAGTGTGGCCTTGTGGGGTAAATGGGAAGAGAGAAATGACGTTTTTTTCCCCCCGGGCTACCTTTTGGACAATTATTTCACCTTATTCCATGCTTATAGGGATATACAGAAAACTGTACCCACTCATTTCTTAGTTTCCCTAATAGCCAATTTTCAGCAAGCCTTAAGTTAGTCGTAGAATTATCTTCTTTTCTAATGACATTTTAAGTTTACAGAAACGTAACTTAGGAAAACAAATGCCCGACTTTTGTTTTTTATTAGCTCAAAGATTGGCATATTAAATAAACGCACCAATTATTTCTCTGCTGTGACACACCATTCGACAAAGATGGAAAAGATGGAATCTCTGACCATGGAAAGGACATGACAGAAATGCTGTCACGATATTTATATCCCACCTACTTGCAAGACCATTTGAGAAGCTCCATATGGACTCCAGTTTCCCACTAGCCCATAGGATTGACGTCTCTTAGCTGCCTTAAATTAAGAATTTGGGATAAGCATAAAACTTTGTAGACACTCCTTTTCATAATTCTTTATATTTCGCTACCACATACTCCTTTCGTCCCAATTTTATTTGACACATTAGTCAAATTCAGTGATTTTTAGAAAAAACTATAGTAAGGTGAGGTATAATGGGAAAAATAAGACAACACTAAAGAAATCTCAGAGGTGCATCCGGTTTAAGGGAGAAGGGGTGGGGGCTTTTCCGTATTTTTAATTATCTTAGTGGACTGAAAAGCTCTCCTCTCACTTCTCAACCTTCAACTAATGGCAGGTGGTAGAAGTCCAGTTCCACAATGAGTTCCTGTAAACAAAACTACTTATTTATAGACAGCCTCTCAGTACTGTTTCCATGAGCTCAGTCAGAATGCGACCAGGGTCTCTCATCAGATGCAAAGAAAAAGAAAGGAATAAAATCCTATCTTTGGATTTTCACGATGACAAGTCGATACAGATAATCTGATAGTCCGTGTGTTGGAGGAGTCTCAGGATTGGATTATGAATGATAGCCCAGAAACCAGTCCATAAGCTCCCACTTTCAGAACAAAAAGAAAACAAGGCTGACATCATGGAAATCTGCCAGCAGACCTAAGCAAAATGCAGTACCTACTTCTCCTTTCTGTTCTCTATAGAACACTCATGGGAACCAGCACTGGAGGAAGACTAAACCTCAGTACATATATATACTGTGAAATGACAAATTAAATCATTCATTCAAATATTCAAAGTTTCCCACAAATCCTTCTCTTTTTAAATAATAAAAGACGAAATAAAATATTAATATCAATACTAACGCCTTCTTTTAATACATGTCCTATGTAAATCAATATCCTGCGTATGTCCTAACAGTTCTCTTTCTGTACAGATCCTCTGTGCATGTATTTTAGAAGGATAGATTATTCCGTAGTTTTAATCTAAATTCAAGCTACATAAGTAAGTGGATCTCGAGACCTCATGTTCTTTCTTTGCTTCTTTTTGCTTTGTCAGTTTGTTCACTTTTTATTTTTTTATTTTATTTTATTTTTTTTGTCTTTTTAGTTTGCCTGTTTGTTTACTTAAGAGAGGAAAAAAAAGGCAAGACCCGGCACTGGATGGGTAGGGAAGTAGGGAGAGTCTGGAAGGAAATGAGGGAGGAGAAACTGGGATCAAAATATATTGTATAAAAAAACACTTATTTTCAATAAAAATTAAAGAAAGGCAATGGAAGTTGGTTAGGCATTTGAATAGATGAACAGCATAAAAATTTTTAAAATGAGTTTTACTGAATTTCAGAAAATTTCATACAATGTATTCTGTTAATCGTGTTCCCCATCCCCCAGCTGTAACTCAGTCCAGATCCTCCCCAGCCATCCACCCACCTAATTTAACATTTCTCTTTCTGTCTGTCTCCCTCCTTCCCTCACTCCCTCCTTCTCAGCCAGTATAACTTTTCACACTGAAATTCAATATCTTGACTACATTCAAGAGCTGAACGTAACAGCTTCCAAACACTATCCAAGTTTTAATCAGCAACTATCTAACAACTTCAAGGCATCTTATTTGTTCAAAAAGGAATTTAAATTACAAAGGTATACAAACAGAATCTCGTCTTAAGGAGCTGTGTTTCCTGAAAAATCTAAAATGAAAGCTTTGCTAAAGCAGATATATTTATCACTGTTGGAAAACAACAGGCTACCTTGATGGAGGAGCCTATTGTGGTGTTCGGGAGAAACCTGGTGCCAGGGAAACTCCCAGAAAACCACAAAGATGACCCTGGCTAAGACTCCCAGCAGTCCTGGAGAGGGGGCATAACTAACCTTCCCCTGTAATCAGATTGGTGACTAGCCTAGTTTCCGTCAGAGGACCTTCACCCAGCAACTGATGGAAACAGATGAGGAGATCCACAGTCAAGCACTGGGACCTGCTCCTCCAAAGTCCAGTCCAAGAGAGGGAGGAGGGATTATATGAGCAAGAAGGGAGGGTATATGATCATGACAGGGAAATCCACAGTGAAAGCTGAGCCAACCTTCTGTGCACTCGCTGACTCTAGACAGACAGCTAGAGAGCTTGCATGGGATCCACCTAATGCCCTCTGCCTGTGGGGGACAGTTATGTAGCTCGGTCTGTGGGGCCCCTAGTAGTGGGACCAGAATATGGCTGTGGTGCATAAGATGTTGTTTCTTTTTTGGCAGGGGGGGAACCTATTCTCTGTGGTGTGATACCTAGCTCAGCTTTGATGCATGGCGGAGGTGCTTGGTCCTGACATCAACTTAATGTGTGCCAGATTTTGTTGACTCCCCATGGGAGGCCTTACCCTTTCTGTGAAGTGGATGAGGGGGGAGTAAAAAGGTGGGAGAAGAAATGGAAGGAAAGAAAGGAGGGGAAACTGTGGTTGGGAGGTAAACATTTAAAAATGTCATCAAAGAACAATAGGCAGCTCTTACATATTTATTAAATGAATGTACAAAACTAAATCAAACATAATACATAAAATAAGTACAAGAATGACTAAAGATAGCACAGTTTCAGAGGAAGGAGGAGTAACCCTTAGCCGAGGGGCCAGTGGAGATCTCACGGAGTTCCATGAACTGAGATAGATTTCAATTAGCCAACATCTCAAAATGCATTCTTGAGGTGACAGCGATAAGAGAGGATATATTAGGCACAAATAAACAAAAAGAGGACCACATAGTACAAAAAGCAGTATGGAGGAGAATGATTCCTCTTGAGTAAGTGGAGAAATTTTCGGAGAAAATACATTAGGATTAGAATTAAAAGGCATGGATCGACATTCTGAGCACGTTAGATATTCTGTGCAAAGTCATCTCAGGTCCCTTGGAGTGTTTATTCATTTTTATACTTTAAAACTGTGTATACACATCATGTGAAAGTGGCATACAGGTATGTCTGTATAGATACTACAAATATATACTCAGTTGTTTTACATCTATTATATAAACATACTTATATATAGTTCATTTTGTTTATGTATTTCCTTAATAAATATCACCCCAACCCAATTAAATTGTAATCTCCATGAGGAAATGAAACTTTCTTACTCCCTATAATTCTATTGTCAAGTGCAGCATATGACCCATATTAGGTGTTTCTTAAGTAGTGTTGATGAAAAGAAAAGATGAACAGTTGGGAAACTGTCAAGTTTGTGCTGAGGTAAGAAGACATTGATTGGGAATCTTAAGAGAGATACACACACACTGGTGTTCACCTGTAAGCCTGGCACACACTCAGACAGCAGGCAGGAGAGTTGCCACTCATTGGAGACTAGACCTGTAAATTCTAGATGAGATTAGAGGTTAGAAGTTTGAGTGGAATACCAGTGGGCTACTATCAGCAATCTCCAGGGTTTTTTTTGTTTTGTTTTTTTTTTTTTTCTAGTGTAAGTATTTTTCACTGAAAGCTTTTCTTTTAAAAATGAAGGGGGAGAGTTTGGATCATTGCAATAAAACTTTATATACTCAGTAATTTGAGGTTGCTTCTAGTGTAGAACTTGGACAGAGCTGACTGACAGGGTAAAACCCTAAGTTTAAAATAGTCTTACCACATCACATGACTTTGTTTTTATTTTAAAACACCCACTCTTTAATCTACGGTCCTGCTGCTAAATCTAGGGGGAAAAATCAAATTAAAACCACAGCCAAAGAGCAGCTTTGTCCTTGTGATGTAGGTGTTTGCTCTTTGTTTGACTTCCCAAGTTCATCTCCTCACGCATGTTGACCTTCTTGCTCTTGCACTAACCAATTAGAGGCTCTCAACAGGATAGACATAGCAGACAGCACAGACATCATGGCTGTTTTTTCACATCCACCCATTTTATACTTCATTCCTGATAGCAGTTCTGTCCCTCTTTGGGTCACACCACTAATTCTTTCTATAAAATTTCAGTTCTTACTAGCTCTAGCTACACTTTTCTTCAGCTCAGGGGCTACCGGAGTCCCCTGTCGCTAGCCTCTGTTCCCAGCTGTCGCCTATTCGTCCACCTTGCTCTCCCACACGTCTCTCAATAATCCCCTGTCTCTTGAAGTTTGAATTATGTTTTCTACCTTAACTAAGTATCATAACTGTACAACATTTGAACGTAGTAAAAGAGCAAGACCAAAACTAGAGAAAGTAGAAGTGCCGGCCAAACATTTTAGGAGTGACTCTGCCTTGTTTGTCATGTCTCCAAATATCAGACCAAGGCATTTCAACCACAACAACAAAAAAGACAAAAAGACCAAACAAACCAGAGACAGTAAATACCCAGTCATTACAGAAGATGGACAAATCAGAACTACAGAGTTTATTTAAAGGCTTAAGAATAAAGGTGGAGAAAATCTTCCTTCTTATGAAGGAAGGCTCAGAAGTCCCCATTCTGAACATGTTTGGAAGCTACTAGGTGACTAGATCACATAACTCATTTTACCAAGCCAAAAAAGTTCAAAGAGCATCATTTTATCCATGTGCACCTGTGTTCGTTTTCTACAGGAAACTGGCATATGTTGTTGTCAGAGGCCTACGAGCTGAGTCAGTGACTAGGAGCAAAAACATTTTCCCCCAGCTCTGTGTTACTTTCCACCTGTATTTAAGCGAGGATAACTGACAATCATCTTGATAACCATAGCAAGTATTCACTCTACAAAGTGTTGTTTAGAGAAACCCCAAAGGGAAGAAAATGACATGAATGTAAACTTTTTTTTAACAAGATTAAATAAATAAGGAGCCATTGTTGTATGTTTTGAACATATTCTTGAAAGGAAATCAGAAAGAGAAAGTTTCCATACAGTCTTTTTCGAAAACATTGACCAGTTATTTACAATTATTAATTTCCATGTCATTACACAGTTGTCAAAGAAAATGGTATGCTTCTTTGAGAGAGACAGACAGAGAGAGAGAGAGAGAGAGAGAGAGAGAGAGAGAGAGAGAGAACAGTCTTGTAGTGGGTTCTTAAAGAAGTCTTGTTTTAATAGAAATGTGCAATAATCCACTGTAGTACTTTATGTCTTAAAGGAATATCCCTAAAAGCAAACAGATATTGAAAGCAAAGGCTATCCTTCAGTGTTCACGAAGTTAAATAATTAAAACAATATGATCTCTGATAAGAAAGAGGTTCAAGCCAGGCGGTGGAGGCACATGCCTTTAATCCCAGCACTAGGGAGGCAGAGGCAGACGGATCTCTGTGAGTTTGAGACCAGCCTGGTCTACAAGAGCTAGTTCCAGGACAGGCTCCAAAGCTACAGAGAAACCCTGTCTTGAAAAAGAAAGAAAGAAAGAAAGAAAGAAAGAAAGAAAGAAAGAAAGAAAGAAAGAAAGAAAGAAGAGATTCAACAGTAACAAATTTGCAGAATATACCCTCAAGTCACAAAGACAGCCACTAGCTTATATGACTTGCACTTACAGAATTGGCACTAAAAGACTAAAATAAACTCAGTAGACAGCTTGAGGCAAGTTTGACTTGGTCAAGTAAAGAATCAAAGTATTGAGATAACAGAATGAAACCATTGCTTCCCCAGTGGTACAGGTAAAATGTGACTGTGGTTAATGTGACAATGGCAGCTTTGGCTCACAGTTTACCCACACTAAAGAGAAGATTGTGGTGTCAGAGGTGAGCTTGCCTTTTCTGCCTTTGTATGGCTCATAACCAAGACTGTATGACATTATGACAGCTGTCATCAAATTCAAGTCATGTTGGCTGTCTAAGACACTCAGAAAGAGGTGTGAATAAGAAAAGTAGATGTCCTACATGAAACAATGTATGAATACTGTAAAAAGAAATAGAACTTTTGAGATAGTAAAACCAGGATGTCATTTTTCACTTAGATCCAACTTCCTTCCTCTTCATCTTGCAGTAACAATTTACTACGTAAATATCATAAAATGATTAAGGCTACTACTTTATGATCTTCCTAATGATGGCATGACCCCTAGGTATTTATAGTTTGATGCGTACTGTTATAAATCAGTTGAAAATATTCAGAAAACTTTCACCTTCTCTTAGCAACAGTCGACATGGTTTACCACTGTGTCCTCTTTGTGATTATTGCTGTGGTGTGCTCTTGGTTTTATCTTTGCAGTGATACTTTCCTCCAGAAAGCTTCCCCCTCTTCAATTACCACATGACAAGTGCATAAATTTTTGTCATCAGACAAATCTTTTAATTATCACTTAGATGATTCTGAAGTATTTTAAATAAGAAAAAAGTAAATGTTGTAACAATATTCTTGCTTTGTCTTTTATAGTACAAAGATTCCTTATAAAATTATATGTTAAGCATTATCATGGGAACTTAATCAGTTATGAAAAGGACAGTATTGACACTCTAAATTTTTCAGTGTCTTACCTGAGTTGAGTAATCCTGTAAGATTAGTGACTCATGCTTTTCAGAAGAAGTTTAACTTAGTACAGCAAATTACCATAAGTATACTTTTTTTTCTCAGCATATAGATACATCTTCTAAGATTTGGTTATGTGCTTTAAAGGAAGACTTAGCTATTGGTCCAAGTAGATCACTCTTTCTACACTTAGAATACAAAATATTTCCCTAATTATTTCCTGCACTGAGTTTAGTGATTATTATCTATAAACTTATTTATATGCTTTGATAAGTAGTGCAAGTCCTTGCCGTGTTTCCCTGATTTTTAGACTTGGAACTCACTTGGGGCTTTTCTATTTTCTTGACATCTGAACTTTAATTCCCGAGTGATCAACTGAGTATGTAAGAGTAGCTAGGCTGTTAGGTTAATATTTTATGGAAACAAATCAGGAAGACTTAAGTCTCTGAGAGGCTCTGAGATTTGCTGAGCTCAGACAGAGAATTACACAGCAGCCTGGAACATCACTTTCTCACACAGAAATCATAGAGCCATAAAAATGTGTTAATCTAAGAATGTCTAACACAAATGCTTTATGCTATATCAAGTACTGTTTGTATTTTATTAAAGATAGGTATTAGCAGTTGTTATTATTTTAAGAGAAACTATTGAAGAAAATACTGAATTAATAAAAGTAAGTGTCCAACTTTCTAGTGGATAATGGTTATTTTAAATTTAGCCATGAAACAAATTGATATGACTCAAGAAACAATCTTCTTTGAAAAAGAGCCTGAAAGTACCTACATTATGCCACAAAATAATAATATCATACCATGTGAAAGATGGAGGAGGATTTTCATATTACTTTGATTTCATAGATATGAAAAACAAGGCTCAAATACTTTGAGGGAGTGTCCTGATTATACAAGAATATAGTGACAGAACCGGGATATCAGAATATTGTCAGTCATCCTTTTTCCTGTTCATCTATGTCTTGCTGTCTTTTATGGTACTTTCACATCCAAGTAATGTAAAAGGGCTCGTTCTTTCTCATGAGTAGCCCTTGGTGTTCCCAATCATCACTAATGGATGGTTTGTGTAGCAGATTTGTGTTCTTTACCAAGTTATTCCAACATAAACCTTGTTGAATGAAAAGGAAGGGCTCAGTAATGATATTCCAAATTCTGTGGGTTGAAATGAAGTAGGAGGTCACTGAAAACAAAACAAAATTCTCTTCACAGATTTTGAAGTCACACTGAAGCAAATAATTCATTGAACTTTTATATGACCTCCATGCTGACTAATAAACATTTACTAATCAAGAAGCAATAATTTAAGTTGGTTATAAATGTAATTTAGAAAATTTGGTTTCTTGAGATTGTAGTGGCCTTTATTTCCCCCAGTTCTGCGTGTTTTGAATATCCCAGGGTTTAATGAGAGCCTTCACAGATATATTTACTTGCACTTCTGCCTTTCCTTGAGGCTTTTCTAAGTGCCCAAATCTATTAATAAGGATGAATAAATAGACACAAATGAACTTCTTTTCAGTCATTTACAATTTGGTCTGCTATGGGCTAATCCTGTGCCCTCTGTTAATGAACCACAAACACAGCCTTCCATTGTGCACGAGACATGAAGCATCTGGGGTGGAATTCAGTCAAAATATTAATTTAGACATCGGGAGCCGTCATCGTCTTGGGAAAACTATCAGGTGAAATGCATTCATTTTTAGCCAAGCTAAATTCCTACGTCCAAGGATTGCACAACCCTGTTAAAGTCAGTAAGTGTCAAAGTCTTGAGCTATGGACTAGACAACATTGCCCAATAACCACAATTAGGGTCTCCCGCGTTTGCTGTTCCTCTTTTGCAAATCTGAATCCTTCTCCCTATGCGATCTTGCAAATGCATTATTCATGCTGATGCTGAAATGCTGACAATTTATGAGGGGAGTACAGCAGGTTTTTCGTAGCAGCGGAAATCACTGTCCAAACACCAGTAGGAAAACTGAACCTGGGAAATTATCTCATAAACATACTTTAAACACACTTATTAAGGTGCATTTTCAGATTATATAGAAGAGTATTTTAATGAAGCTTTTGGTCTGTCCATAACATGGAAACTACCATTTTAGCTATCAGTTTCAAGTTCCTTCACTGACTAGCCCTGATTTTACTTCCCTTTTTGCCTCTACTACCACATCTGCCACTTTGCAGTCAAGGCTGCACATCTTGCAATCTTGTCTCTAACTCCCAGTCACCGTTCTCATTTATACATCTACCTCTTATCCTTATCCTGACCTTTCCATTATCTCTGATTCTGAACTCTCAAACTATTGGCCATCACTGCAATCAGTATCTAAGTATATTAACTATTTCTATTAGTTCTTATCATTTTATAAAACCCAGTCTTTTCCTTTTGGGGCTTTAAATGGAACAGCTTACATAACATGAAACCAGCCAGGGAAATAGATATTAGCCTTAAGATTTTAAGTAACAAACATTGACCCTGTAAGAATTAAAAAGGGAAATTAAAATGAAGTGTTTTTTTCCTAGACAGGTTTTTCTCTGTGTAACAGCTCTGGCTGTCCTAGAACTCACTCTGTAAACCAGGTTGGCCTCCAACTCACAGAACCGCATTCATCTGCCTCCCAAATGCTGGGATTAAAGGTGTGTGTGACCACACCTGGCTCATGTATTTTCTTGGTTTTATACAAATTGGAGAATATGTGAAAATTTCAATATTATATCTTTTTTGTTAAAAAAAATCAATCAAGTTTGTGGATTATTCAAAAGAAAATGAAATGTGATGAGGGCCAATTTTACAGGAAAAGAAATTTAGAATCAAGCACATTTTAAAATAAACCTTAATACAGTTGCTTGTTTTATTCATTCAATTAGTATTTCCATATATTCAGAACGTTTTATGGACAATAAGATAATTAGGATTTTCATTTTTATTTAATACACTAACAAATTATTTTTCAGTTTAATACTTTGGAGATCCAGGTGAATATGCAAAATGTACTTTGAGAAGCTAAAGAAGGCAGCAATGGCCTAGGTGCCGAGTTTGTGCTCTTGCTTCTTAAGACTTCATGGGAAGGGGCAGGTATGGCTCAAGAATGCTAAACAGCTACATAAATAACATCAATCTAATTTACTTTTACTTCGTAAATGTTAGAACTAGATGAATAAAAATCAAGACTTTTGCTAAAAGCATTTAAATTTTTTAAAATATTTAAACAGTTTATTGAAGATGGTTAACTAAAACTAAACTTTCATTCAAGAACACCAGACTTGCCTCTTTTTGGACAAAGGGGTTGTCATCCTTTAGCTTAAGTATTATTGTATTCACATCTTCCATCACTCAGTGAGTAATAAAAATATTCCGTGGATAACCCAAAATCTATTACACAGGCAAAATAATCTCCATGTGTTTTCCTAAGGTTTAAAATTAGGAATCTCTAACTTCAAGAGAAATTAGCTAGTTGATTTACTCTGACTTATTGCTGATGTCACCTCACTCAAAATCTCTAAAACATTTTAACAGAATGTTAGTGAAGTTTAGAAGGAATTCTAACTTTTTCATTCATTCCTTCTATGCAGACCACATTTGTTTTCAGGGTAATCCTCCCCGTCCTCACAACAGCTGGGACACTACTTAGTGCCCATTAGTCTAATGCTATTCACAACTAAAACCTGTGAGTTGCCTCTTTGAGAAGCACTAGAGGGGGCCAAAGTGCAAGTCAATGTGGGGTGCTCCATTGGTCTACCCAACAACTATCACTTCCACACTTGTTAAGTCAAACAATCAGATCGTGGACCAACCTCTAAATACAACCTACTACATGCAAGTAGTTCCAGTTGACACTTTTAAAAAAATACAAATAAATATGTTACTAAGAGAGGATTTACCCTTTCTGCTTTGACTACCTTCAAGCAATAGTCAAGGGATCATGACATGCAGCAATTTGTAATTTTGCTGAGGCATGAAATTAAACTACATGTGGCAAACAACTGGTCTTTAGCAAGAATCCCTTAGCTGGAGTATGCCTACGTGACTGGCCCACATATCTACTCACAGTGGTTTATATATTTTCTGCTCATGGCCAAGTTACTACATAGTTATTCTCATGAAATGATAAAAGCACTTTCTTTGTAAAAACTGTCCCTGTGACTGAACTGAGCCCTCTGAATGTGGGTGACAGTTACATGGCTTGATCTGTTGGGGGAACCCCTAGCAACAGGACCACTTATCCTTAAACTGGTTTTTTGAAGCCTATTCCCTATGGTGGGATACCTTGCTCAGCCTTGATACAGAGGCTTGGTTTTGTCTCAACACAGTATAGGAGACTTTGTTGACTCCCCAAGGTAGGATTTTTCTTTTCTTTTCTTTTCTTTCTTTCTTTCTTTTCTTTTTTTTTTTTTTGAGACAGGGTTTCTCTGTAGCTTTGGAGCCTGTCCTGGAACTAGCTCTTGTACATCAGGCTGGTCTCGAACTCGCAGAGATCTGCCTGCCTCTGCCTCCCGAGTACTGGGATTAAAGGCATGTGCCACCACCACCCAGACCCAAGGGAGGTCTTACCTCCTCTGAGGAGTGGATGGGAGGTAGGATGGGAGGAGGTGGGGGTAGGACAGGAGAAGCAGACAGAGGGGCAACTATAAAATTAAAAAAAAAATTCAAAAAACAAATTGTTGGTGGAGAGAGGGCCTGCTTTTGGTCCTGGCCACCCGGCTAGCTTACACCCGAAATAACCACACAGAAACTGTATTAATTAAATTACTGCTTGGACCATTAGCTCTAGCCTCTTAATAGCTAACTCTCACATCTTGATTTAACCCATTTCTAATAATCTGTATATCACCACGAGGTCGTGGCTTACCGGGAAAGATTCAGCATATCTGAGCTGTCTGCTCCATGGTGGCTCTCTCACTCTGCTTTCTTCCTCCCAGAATTCAGTTCTGTCTACTCTGCCTACCTAAGTGCTGCCCTATCAAAAGGCCAAAGCAATCTCTTTATTCAACCAAAGAAAGCAACACACAGACAGAAGAACCTCCTACAAAAGATGCTCAACCAAAGAAAGCAACACACAGACAGAAGAACCTCCTACAAAAGATGCTCTTGCCAGTAAAGTCTCCCACTAGTTCTGGTGATGAAAGTGAAATAGCAATAAAGCCATTCAAGAAAAAAAAATGGTACAATCAAGGTGAAGTTTCATGGAGACAATTCCGTGCTGAAGTGATATTCACAAACTTTGACCTATGTTATTGTCTGTGAATTTTAGGGGAAAATATCTTTATGAACATTTATAAATGAATGTTACTTTGAGATAATTAGCTTCTCATAACCCTTATTGTCTTCAGATCATGACAGATGTGAATGTCATTTCAATCATCTTTAAGATCAGGACATTTATTTAATTATATTTTGCTAAATGTTATACACAAAATCCCCAAAGTCTGTACTTCTACCATACAAGGTTCGAAATATTAGCTCAAGGTACAGACTGTTCATTTATTTTTTTCGTGTGTTTATTTGTATATTTGTTTAAAGCACTATGTGTTTGAATAAAGTTAAGAACCATAAAAAAATTCATTTCAATTACTTAGACAGTATATAGTATTATCCTAGGGCAAAACCATCCCATAGGGAAGTGGGTTTAATGTATTTTATCAAGTTGACTTAAACATTTTTTGTAGGCAGAGTAAGTTTAGCGACAGTCTCCTAAGCCTAGGACATTGCAACTCTTATCATTTCACACAATGAGGAGTGGCATGTCTTGGCCACCTGTCCTCTGTGAAGATCAAGGACCATCCTTTTAGCTCATGGCAGCTGTTGTTTTCCATGCCTCTTTTTTTCTGCTAGTGGTTGTGTGCCCTGCCACTCAGGACTCCCAGCCTCACGCTACAATTTGTGGTTCTTGCCCTTGCCATTTTTACATCATGTAGGCTGTTTTCTCTCTTCTCAGGTAACACAAACATTGTTTAGTTTCCAATAAAAATTGGAAATCAAATGATTAACTTCTTGAGAACAAAACCGTCTCTTTTCCTGTGTAAGCACTTAGAACAAGGGAAGAGATGCAGATAATGAAAGCTCCTAGCTCTTTTGAAAATGAGAATTCTTCATATTTTTAAAACCCTCTCTACCCATTAGCCTCAACACTACACTGCTGCTATCCTTACACCTCACTCGTTATGTATTTACTTTTTATATAACTAAGCAGCACCCTGTCATAAATGAAATATTCATGCAAAAAACCTGCTCAAAATGCATTTATAAAAAGAACATATAAAACCTACCATCTGCTCCCACTCCTAGCAAGCCCTTAGATACCCAAGTGTAAGCCCTCTGATTCTACAAGAGGCAAAACAACAAAGTGTCCATAATGTATTCCTGAAAACCAAAACTTTAGACTTTGAATTAAGATAGATCTATGAGGCCCCAGTCATCAAAATGCTTAGCTCAACATTGATGGGCTTAGACGCTGCACATAATGAATTCACGTGCTAGGATATTATAAAGGGTAGTCTTACCCGGTCATATTTTGCTGAAATGAGCTGAAACTCTTCTGGGAAGTTGTGAAAGCATTTTGTAGACAAATGATACCATACTTTATAATAAGCCTTGCTTTAAAATAAGTTGTCCAGACAATCCAAGCTGAAGTGTTGGCACTTGAATACATATTGCTTCAGAGTCAGCTCAGAGAGCTGAGTATAATTTGAACATAATCTGTGTGTTTCACTGTTCACATGTGGAATGTCACCTCTGTTGCACATAAGTTACAACTGACTTTATGAAGAATAGAGTTCTTACCAATGGCAAATTGTTCATGTAAATGTACTAGAGGCAATGTAAAAATATACCCTCCTTCCTTCTTGACCAGCACACACCAGTTTCCTAGCATCAAGTGCTTTCCATTCTGAACTTTTCAGTGTGTGTATACATACACACACGCACACACACACATGTATATATATATATTTCCTACCAACCTTGGATCAAAATGTTTTTAAAACTGCACCTGTGTGTGTGTATTTCACTATCTGATAAATATGGAAAATATCTATCTAGTATTTATATCCTATGACATATGATGATTAGAGATGGAGGATACGCTACAGTCACATTTATACATGAATCCATTTATATAAGGAATTTGGTCAGCAAAAGATTTTGACATCTGAAACAGGCGTTATATGGATGTCAGTTAGGCTTACTAATTTGCTGATTGTTTCTCACTGCAAATGTGTTAGGGCATGAGTAAAATATGACAGACTTGAACTATAATCATATATACATTTGTGTTGTTCTCCTAATGCCTCATGTTTCTTGAGAAATTACCTTTGTCTGGGTAATTTATAACCAGCATATTCCTATTTCTCATAGTTCTGAAGGTAGGCAAATTCAAGATCAAGGCACCAGCAGATTCAGGTTGGGACACCCCATTGTTTATCTAGGTTAAGATCTATGTGCTCTCACATGTTACAAAGCAAAGGAACAAACAGACCTATATTCTAGGGGCACGTAAGCCATTCATAAGGCTGGGTCACTTGCAAAGATATTAGTTTTTAATATCAAGAGACTAGGAGTTAGATTTTAACATAAAAATTTAGGAGTGACACAGACATTCAAGCCATAGCAGCATTATACCTGTGAACTAATTAGCATTGAAAGGGAGAGCTGGGGTCAAATGGTCCAGTTAAACAAGAACAAAATAACACTAATGAGTTATTTCAAGCCGTTTGCATTACTACAGCATCAAAACGGTTCTGAAATATGGTTAAGAGAGACGGACAGCTACTCCCAATTCTCAGAATCTAGCTAAGAAGAATCTGTGTAGACTCTCCGGTTCATTGTAATTTTATCTACTTCTCTGAGTACTTTGTCACTCTGGTCTATAACCTGTGACAGTTGACAACTGTCAGTTGTGAGGATTTGCTCTGGCTGAAGGCCAGTCATAAAGAAAAAGGCCGGATGTGAGAACCCAAGCTGACAAACTATTTTGGCTTTCTTTGTGAGACACAAGCTTATAATTATGCTTTAAAATCTCCTTTTCTGTGATGGAACCTCACACCAATCCCACGTTTTCTTTATCCCCATATAAGTTTCTGTAATATTTCTGTAATATTTCAAATATATTCCTGTGTAGAAACAATTATTATGTAGTCCATTTTCAGCTTAACAGAATGTGACAGAATCCGTAATTTAGAAAGAAAAAAATATAGTCATCACATCATGGAAGCTAGAAAGTCCAATGCAATACAAGGGAACTTAATAGTGGGGACTTTCTTGCATTTATAGCATTGTGGAGGGGCAGTGAGACAGAATACAGGAGAGCTTATTCTTGCAACAACTTACCCACTCACCTGTAGTACAATCACGTTCATAGAATTGGATCTTCTATGACTAAATCACTGTCTAAAGGTGCCATCGTATAATATCATCATTGTGGCAACTCAATGTCAGCGAGTCTCAGAGAAGTCATTTAAGTAATGGCAATTTATGTACTCAGTACTACCTTACTAGTAAGGAAGAGTCCAAAGGTGCTAGCAGCTCAGCGAGGGAAGAACAAATCCGTAGAGGAATGGTGCATAATAGTTATGACTATCCCTAAACATACACAAGCAATGTTCTTTGCCATTTTTAAAGTTCCTTTCTCAATGTGAGTTTAGAAGAAGGAGAGTTCCATACCAATTAAGAATATGAATTTATGCTGGGCGGTGGTGGCGCACGCCTTTAATCCCAGCACTCGGGAGGCAGAGGCAGGCGGATCTTTGTGAGTTCAAGACCAGCCTGGTCTACAATAGCTAGTTCCAGCGCAGGCTTCAAAGCCACAGAGAAACCCTGTCTCAAACAAAAAAAAAACCCAAGAAAAAAGAATATGAATTTTTATGACAGAATTTCTGAATTAAAGTTCTGACCTAATCATTTTCATAGTTGTGTGATTTTTGACAAATTAACAC
Organism: Dicrostonyx torquatus; assembly: GCA_028555095.1. Classification (NCBI taxonomy): domain Eukaryota; kingdom Metazoa; phylum Chordata; class Mammalia; order Rodentia; family Cricetidae; genus Dicrostonyx; species Dicrostonyx torquatus. The sequence goes on along the minus strand of JAQHUG010000056.1, from coordinate 7,409,686 downwards.
CTTGTTTTAAAGAAAAGATAATGTATCAATTACTTCATAAGTGCTTAAATATTTATTGAACTAATGTATTTTAAACGCCCTAAAGTAATATCTATTGTGTAGTCAGACCTGTTTAACTGTATTCTAATTGTAACCTAAAAATAGATATAAGACGTAAAACATGTCAATATGAAAATCTAAAGAAGCTCAAGGTGTTCAAACAAACTCATCTTTGTAAACAAATGTCTAAGAGCATATGAAAGAACACTTAAGAGACTGAGATAAGAGGAAGGTGAGTTAAGGCCAGATTGATAGTGAGGTCCTGTCTCAACAAACAACAGTATGCTTTTCATAGCGTTCCCGTCTTTGTGCAATCAGTTTTGTCTATGGTCTATGCACACACACTTGAAATGTTAGTCCTAATTCTTTTTCCCTTTTTTTGTTCTCCAATCTAAAATCTTCCTTCCCTTTTTGCTGTTATTTCCTAAATCAATATCTCTTCGTTAATTTTCCAAATAATTCCAATAATATTCCTGATCTGTGTGAATGTCTAGAGTCTTCCTATCAAGCTCATACAACCTAATATGTGTGGATGCCTAGGCTCTTCCTATCAAACTCATACAAGTAATTACCCATATCGGGTCATCTCAACATTGGATTATCCATGTGTAAACATTAAGATACCCATTTGAAATTTCAAGGGTTTTATAATCTTTCATCTATCTTTGTGTTCTCATCTTGTACCCCTGGATTCAAGGTAAAGGAGATAACAAGTTTTACATATTTTATATTAGTATTTTGTTCACATGTTTCTATTTAAATGATTTTTATGCCCCTCCTTCTCAAAATATCAAAGTCTTTCAATGATGTCCTTTGTCTATCAAAAGCAAGCTATAATATTGTAGAAGGGGGTCCTGTTTATGTAATCAGAGACTATCAAGAAAAATGTCCCCTTCTTCTATATCATTTAGTACAAAAGCCATACTTATTTTCTAACTCTCACAAAGTTCAAGTTTTCCTTAGCAATGAATGATCTTCAATGCTAATAAGTCTTAAACGTAGTGAAAAGAATTAACATTGCCATCAGTTTATAACTGAAGGATGCAAATAAGAGTTGTAGAAAATTCAAAACTTACAGATTGAGACTTGCTTCTCACAGTGTCCTTTGCTGTGAAGATCAGATGACATAGCGGTCATTAACACAAAGGTGATATAACATGTACACAGCTGTTTCTCGTGGATATAACTGACTGAAATAGAGCAAGGTATGAATTAGTAAATGGGAGTCTTTAAACAACTATGTAATTGCTGAAATATATATTGTCATTCTTGCCCATTGGATAATTTAAAGAGCATGTTCTTGACCAACAGTTTTGTTTTCAAAACGTGGTGATTCAGGAACCTGAGAGTCTTTGATCTAATGACTCCATCATCATAGTGTTTTCATTTTCATTATGTTTTTATTCTATCTGCTCTATTCCATTTATTTAGTCTGTATTTTACTCCAAATGGACAAAATAAGAAAGAAATAGAGACTATTTTTCTTCTGTAAGTCTTAACCTAAGAATGATGTATAGTGTTCCAGCTCACAGTCTCCTGGTAAGTACTACTCAATGTCACCACACATTGAGTGGAAGACAAGAAATATAGTATACAGAGAAAAAAATTAATATTGGTGGAATTGTGATCTTAGTTCCTTATGATTTAGACCCTGCTTTTATAAATGTTATTTCTAAGTGCCAGCTAGATGTAAAACTCCTTTTTAATTGGACGGATGATGAAGGTGAGATTCACAGGTTGTGCATAAAGCACGAAAACCACCAGATAGACCCAGATGTTGAAGAAGAGCAAAAAAGCCAACATCACTGGCACTTCTTGGAAAGAAGATGAGCTGGGGAAAATTATAAGCCTTCTTCTGTAGCTTGACTTGAAATTTAAATAGACTTTGAGCACTAAATTCCTCATTCTTTAATTACAGGTTCATATTCAACTACAAATTGCTAATTTTTTGCTGATTAGCAAAGAAAGAAAGGGAGACCTTGATGAAGACAAGGTCATCTCATTCACAGTAGCTTTCAAACATTTTGACAATAGAAACTTGTTGATAAAGCTTTGTGTCAATCCCTAATATTTGAGGCAAGTGACAGGTGATCCCTAGAAGAAGGGGAAGTTGGAAACCATGCATCCTTGTCACAAAGGCTTCTGCCTTCTCTATGTCCCAAGAAAATATTGGGCTACATTGGTCGAGAACTGGGTCACTTGAAACTCATTTTACTATGTGCTAAAATATCTGCTCATTAGTTTTGATTGGAAAATGAAACAAGAATGGGGAGATGTCCATGTATTCATTAAAGATACTTGGTAAAGGTGATACCAGACACTGTGTCAGTGGACATTGAAAAGTATACTAGGGTCAGGGCTGGTGGCCTCTAAACCGTGGTGCTGTAGAACAGGGGGCTGTGTTCAGTGCAGTGTGAAGCGTTCTATAAAAGAGACTGCACCATATGACTTGGACACCCAGAGAAGAGATCACTTAAACTTAACTGAGAGGCAAAGATTTTGTAGAAAAGACTTTATGGAAATGTGACATTTGAGCAAAAAGAAATCTAAGGATGAGTTTGCAAAGGTATAAAAGAGAGGACATTTTTGCATATAGCCAGGGATAAATGGCAAGTTCAGAGAACTGAAATGATTTTTGTTTATTTGCTTCTGGCTACTGTTGTAGAATCTTGTGTTTGTGGAGTGGTTCTGGGGAGGAAAGTGGAATCCAAAATGTGAACGGACATGAAAGTTCTGCGAAATTGCCCACTGCCCACTAAGTAACAGGAAGCTAATAAGGCTACCTTTAGGGTTTTTGCTGTTATTGTTATTTTTATTATTGTTTTAAAATTAAATGACTAACAAAATCTGAAAGGAACTACAGAAAACTTGCACTAATACAAGGAAGGAGTGTGGGGGTGTCGGGTGGGGTGGGGTGGGTGGGTGGAGAGAGACAGAGACAGAGAGAAACCAAGAAAGCAAATACGATGTTATCAAAAAAAAAAAAAAAGGTTAAAATAAGGCCATGCTTTTAGTACTAGAGAGGGGAAGAAAATATTTAGGGATCAGACTAGAGGAGGATGGATGCTTATCTAAATTCAAGGGGTTAGAAAGAAGTTAGGCACAGCCCAACTTTCTGGCTGAGTAGAAGTCTACCTCTGTGCCAACAGAAATCAAAAGCTACTCACCTCTTCCTCCACTGAACTTAATCTCTGCCCTGTAAGACTGTTTCTTCTGGTCTACCTATTCTCTACTACTCCTTCTTCCTACTGCTTATTCCCCAGAGGCCATGCTGTTAAGGGCTTCCAGCTGGAGTGTAAACATCTATCATAATGCCATCCTAAAATACCCATGGTCTCTGTTGCTTAAGTAGGCAACTAGTGGGTCTTGCTGTAGCCTTTCAAAGGCGGCTCCATAACCAAAACATCACCTACAAGCCTAAAGAATACAGTTAGGTCTCCCTGTGCTAAAGATATTCACTTTTGATGGCTTCACTTTATTTGAAAGAGAATTAGAGTCTTAGAATTTGCAGTCCTCAATAGAAATCAGCAGCAGTTAGGTTGCTTGCTTTATAAGTCTACTTAGCACTACAAAAGTTAGAAGTACAAGCTAGGAAGTGTTCGGATACACCAACACAAAATTTTATTCATCCATAAATAAGAACTCAGTTATGTGACTTTCAGAAAAATGGATGAAACTATAGATCATGATGCCAACCAAAATAAATTAGATTCCAAAAGACAAATACAGCATACTGTCTTTCAAATGTAAAATCTAGATTAAAAAATAATGTAATAAGACATGAAAGTGGGAGGGGATCATTATAGAATAGTCCCAGTAGAAAGGAGAGGTGGGGGAAGGGAAAACAGTAGTTGATAGAGGTGTGCTGGTGCTGGAATGTGTGTGTGCGTGTATGTATGTGTGTGCGCGTGCACGTGTGTGTGCGCACTTGTGTATGTGTGCATGTGTGTATGTGTATTTGTGTGTGTGTGTGTGTTTAACTTGACACAACGTTGGAAGAGGGACCTCAACTAAGAAGATAGCTTCATCAAGTAGTCTTGTTAACAAGTTGATGGGGCATTTACATGGTTAATGAGAGATGTGAATGGACCATGTCCCACCCAGGCTGAGTAATTCTGGGTCTATATAAAAAAAGCAGTGTAAGCAACCAAAGAAGCAAATCACTATCAGTGTTCATCCTCTCTTCCTGCCGTGCTTGCTACAGGAGGCCCTGCCCTAACATCCCTGAGTTATGAACTGTGACCGGGACTTTAAGTCAAGTAACTCCTTTCCTCCCCAAGTTGAATTTGGCTGTGGAGTTGAGTGCCGTATAAAAAGCAAAGTAGAGAGAGCCCACCATGAAGCCGCCAGGGTCAGACATGCTGTATCTTCCCGGTAAGCCCACTACCTCGTGGTGACTTACAGACTATTAAAAATGGGTTGAAATAAATAAGATGTGAGAATTAACCAATAGAGGCTAGAACAAATGTCCAGGCAGTAATTTAATTAATATAAAAACAAAAAAAACAAAACAAAAAAAAAGCAAAGTAGAGACCAGGAGTTTATATGATCAATGTGTAGCACACACATACATCAAGATATATAAAATTCATTTTTTGCAATGAATATTTTAAATTAATATTTTAAAAAGTTAGAAGTAATTTAGAGTCATATTTATTGTTCTATTTCCCCAACCGTGTGAAAAAAAGAAGAATGCCCTCTTCAATACTTCTCCCTTAGTTAACAGAAACTGCGGGTAATGTTGACTCTACACTGACATGCCAAGTGAGGCTCGCCTGGTGAACTTGGTACTGTCACCGAATTACCTCAGTCCTTTAGTACTGTAATGGTGACTGGGGACAGGATACGGTGGAGTATGGAGGTTTTCTTTGTTTTGTGTTGTATTGCTGTTGCACTTTTTAATTCCAATTACCAATTAAGGCCAAGTGAGTTCCCTACTTTCCCTTCCAATCACAGCAGTCCTTTCACGGGGCAAGGCACACTCTGAAATGGCACTACGTAACTTTCCCATGGCATTCAGGGAAGCTCTTTCCTTCTTTCTTTTCGCTTTTGGGTTCTAAAGGGTCTTATTGTAGATTCATAGTTGGGAGCTTGAGATGGGCAAAGAGGGTGACGCTGCTTGAGGAGGCCAGCCGCGTGGTGAAGAAGCAAACAAATGGTCGGCAAGGAGGAGAGCTTGAGAGTAAGTCTTTCTTACAAGAAGCACTAAGAAAATCACTCATGTGCACTTGAAATGTTTTGGTCTTAATTTAGTTACCTCACCAATATAAAACTGTGTACATTATTTAGAGATAAAAGGTAAGATTGTAAAATAAGGAATGGTGGTAGAAATAAAAAATAGTCCATGTCTTAGCCGATTTTTTAAATATTTTTATATCTTGAAAACAGTTTATCTGCTTTAAGATGTCTTTAAAATTCAGTGAGTGAACGTCCAATGTGCTGCTTTTGTGTGAGAGGAGGGACAATGAAGAAACAAAGCATGTCAGAGTCACACATTCCCTTTAACATGATAAGCAGACGCGATGACAAATATATTGACTTTGAAAATGAACTAGAGTGATCTAGAAGACAAGTCTCTGAGTCACACCTATGGGGGAGTGACTGACACTGGTCAGGTGACCAAGAATCTGAGACTATTAGCCCAAGGACCTAGGGTAAAAGCAATTAATACTGATCTAAACAAGTGGGGGGAGTGGTAATAATATGACTCTATACTCATAGATTAGTGCATTGCTCAGCCATTATCAGAGATGCTTCAAATGTAGAGACCCACAGTAAGACATTATGCAGGGAGTGAGAGACTTGGACGTCCAGCCTTAAATGGATGACTCCATCATATCCCTCCCTTCAGAGCTCAGGGAACCCTGTAGAAGAGGAGGCAGAAGAGCATAATAGCCAAAGAGGATGGAGGGCATGTTGTAAATAGGCGGAGAGGTGTGTGTTGTGTTCCCCAGCCGCCAGCTCCCAAGCCCCCAGCCGCTGGCCAGCTCAGCGGCTGGCCGCCTGTACCCGAAATAACCACATGACAAACTGGATTCATTTAAACTCTGCCTGGCTTATTATCACTAGCCTTTTCTTGGCTAGCTCTCATAATTAAACTAACCCATTATAAAAGTCTGTAAGTCACCACGTGGTGACGTACCGGAAAGGTCTAACCTGCATCCATCTGCGACAGGTGGTTCGTGGCGTCTGCTCACTTCCTCTCTTCTCCTCCCAGAACTTTTGTTCTGTCTACTCCGCCCACCTAAGGGTTGACCTAACTATAAGCCAGGCAGCTCTTTATTTAACCAATCAAAGCACAGAAATACAGGTGGACCCTCCCACAAGGGCACCAAACAAACACGGCCCTATAAATCAACATGAGCAAGACTCATACGACCGTAGAGACTGAAGGACCATGCACAGGGCCTGCACGTGTCTGTGCCAGGTCCTCCGAGCATATATTATGGCTTCCAGTTTAGTTTTTCTATGGAATTCTGAGTGTATAAACTAGTGGGCTGCAGATTCTTGAGCTTTCTCCTGGGCTTTTACATTCCATTGGTTTGTCTTGTATAATTTGGTATTATGGTTTTTGTTTTATGTTATTATACTTTGTTTTGTTGTACTTTTTAAAAAAAACCGAACGAATGAATTAATAAAAACCTAGGCATTAGGGTAAACGTTAACAACTGAAATGTTTTTTATACCTGTCAGAAGAGGGAAAATCGTTTTTTTTTTTTTTTAAATGGAGTAGCAATGGGTACATCAACTACCCCAGGGCGGAACTGATGTTCAGGAAGAGGTGAACAACAAATCATGGTCTCCACAGATTTTTTTATTCCGTTAAAGTTTTATTTTCCTTTCTTATTTGGAGTTTGTTGTTATATTGCATTTTTGTTTGTGTTTTGGGAAAGAGCTTAGTTGGGTAGTTGGGGAGAGGGAGAGGATCTGAAACTTGGGAGAGGTGAAGAAAATGATCAAAATATATTTGCTTTATATAATTATTTTAAATAACACTAAAATTAAGTTTTTATGATTTCTTTTTATTTTTCTCTTTTTTTACCCTACAGATCTTTTGAGTATGACTTCCAGTTATTGTTCTGTGGGATTCCTGGGTATGCGAATGGGTGACACTATGCATCTATGTCTTTTTCTTCAATCTTTTCTTGGGCTCTTTTCCTTCTGTTTGCTGTGTCCTCTTCCAATATGTTTTGTTTTATATTATTATATTTTATTTTGTTGTGTTATTCTCTCTTAGACACCAGTTTGTTTCTACTGAGAGACAGAAAGGAGTATATCTGGATGACAAGAGAGGTGGAGAGAAACTGGGAGGAGTAGAGGGAGGGTAAATCCTAATCAAAATAGATAAAAATAAAATAATCTATTTTCAATAAAAGAAAAATTAAAACAAACTATACGTATGTATACATGCAGACTTACACACATTATATGTAGCTTCAGTAAAATAGATAACTATATAATTCCTTATGACATTTTCAGAATCCTCACTCTTATTTACCCTCCTCCCTCCCTCTCCTTTTGTATTAACTTCCCTCCTCTGCTCCTACATGAACCATCCCTCTCCGTACTTCCCTCTCCACTTTCAAAATATCGAGATGATTCCCCTCTATATTGCTCCCACTTTTTTAGAACCCATTTTACTTCTCTGGTTCCTGTGGTCACTCTAAATTATAGACTCAGCTCTGAAGTTTTGGAGTTAGGATTCACACATGAGAAAGAACACGTGATATTTGACTATCTGAATCTTGGTTACCCCACTGCATGGAAGCTTTTCTAGTTCCGCTCATTTGTCAGCAAGTTTTATGATATCATTTTTCTTTACAGCAGTCCCCAGTAACATGTTCATTATCCATTTGTTTATTGAAGGTTATATAGGTTGCTTCTATTTTCTACATATTAGGAACAGAGTAACAGTGAGCATGGCTGAGCAAGTGTCAGCAAAAGACGGTGCCAAGCTTTCTGGGCATGTGCCAAGGAGTGGTGTATCTGGGTCATATGGGAGGGTTAGTCTAAGTTTCTGGAGAATTCTCCACACTGATTACCAGAGGGTCTGGGCCAGTTTGTAATCCCTCCAATAGCAAACAAGGGTTCCTTTTGCCCTACATCCTCTTTAGCATTTGTTGTCCATTGTTCTATTTATCTTCATGATATTGACTGGAGCAAGACGAAACCTCAAAGTTGTTTTGATTTACATTTCTCAGATTGCTAGAAACAATGAACATTTTTAAGGTATTGTTAGCCAATTTTATTCCTTCCCTAGCCCAGGTTTTAAATGTGACATCTTTACTGGTTTATTCTTTATTGTAGACAGACTTACTAAATTAAAACTGATTATGTATCTTTATTTTAGTGAAATTTAACAAATTCAAGACGGAATATGAATGTTTGCATTAAAATTTTTATCTTATTTTTGCTAACATTTCCCTGACATTATTAGAAATACTCTATGTATTTGCTAAGCTTTTCCTACCTGTCATTCAAACACAGGCCCACAGTCTGGTCACAAATTCTTGGGTTCCTGGATCTCAAACAGTTGGCAAAGCTGAGATCAGAAATGATAATTCCCCGCAAGTGGCAGCACATGGAAGTGACATAAGTGAGCTGTGTTTTTGACATCTTACACATCAGAGCAGTTGTCTGGCATCTGAGAATGCCTGCAGCCATGCAGGAAGGCGAGACCATGTGATGGGAAGAGTACCTAGGACTATAAGCAATTTTAATTAGCGTCTATATCTGTATAACTTCAACATGGGGGAAAGCAAAGATTCAATTAAAGAACTGAAACCAAGCAACAACACAGTTGTATCAAGTTGGTGTGAAAACAGTGCCAGTACTAGAAAATACAAAACCTGAACGCTCACAGCCCTTCATCATTCCAGAGCATTTTGTCAAGTTTTGATCACAAAACCTATACCCTAGAATCAAAATCTTTCCCTTTATCATATTTCTAATGGAGCACAACAAGGCCATCCTATGCTCCCACGGTAAGATCAGAATCGCCCTGCTCAAGAGCGGACCTCTAGCCTGGATGCACTGTGCCTTGGCCTGTGTTTATCAGCCAGTGGTATATCCCATCCTCCTCGCATTTGCTCCCGCGTTCTACCCTCCAGAAGTTTGCATCAGGTAAATCTTTTCATTCTTCAATCAGTTTCATTTTTAACATCCCTCTAAGACAGCAGTTCTCAACTTGTGAATTGTGACCCTTGGCGGGGGTCATATTTCAGATATCATGCATATCAGGCACTTAACATTTTGATTTATAGCAGTATCAAATCACAGTTATGAAGTAAAAATGAAATAATTTTTATTGTTGGAGTGGCCACCACAAGAGGAACTACATTAAATGGTCACAGTAATAGTTAGGTTGAGAACCACTGCTTTTAGGGCTTTACCGAGGCAGTTTCTGAAACCCATCTCTAATGTGAACTCTATCTAGCCTCTTAGGTCACTACTCCTAGACCCAGGAGGGGACTCGCTTTCCTGTGCGTTTCCCAGGTCTACTCTCTGTTAGCATCTCTGAGTCAACAGGTTTTGCCTCGGATAACCTTTCCTGAGTCGGAGGAATGTCATTCACTTATTCAGTCACTTATTCTTCATTTAAGTTTAGCTTTCTTTTCTGTGATTCATGGTTGCTGTTGTTGCTCCTCCTCCTTCTCTTCTTCTTCTTCTTCTTCTTCTTCTTCTTCTTCTTCTTCTTCTTCTTCTTCTTCTTCTTCTTCTTCTTCT
>JAQHUG010000056.1:7352569-7399821 GCA_028555095.1 Dicrostonyx torquatus | reverse complement strand
CCTCCTCCTCCTCCTTCTTCTTTTCTTTTACTTTTTCTACACAGTGTGCTTGTCAGCCCCTGCCAAGTTTCATTGTCTCCTGTCTGTACTGAGCCAGTAATGTTATAGCAGCAGTCATAGGGGTGCTGTCAATCTCACATCATATGACTTGGAACTGGTCAACTATCTTATTAGCCTACGAGCAGAATAGATTCCATGGTCCTACAGACTTGCTGAATTGAAACATTCATTTCCTAATGCTGTATTCTGTCCTATATCAGTTCTACCAGAAAGTGGGTTTATTTAACTAAAAACAGGCATAACTTCTGCTTTTTTTAGGGTTCTGACTGGCCTTTTATCTAGGAATTGTGCCATCCCTACATTTCAAATTCATTTGTTCATTATAATCTCTTGCATGTTATTCCTTTAAATGATTTTTGTGTCCTGAAATTGAGAAGACATCTTCAAGCCCCAAACAGCAGCATATCCTGTGCATTACCCTAGTCCCCACTACTATATTCCTAGGATCCACCATAAGCTTTGACAATTTTTATTTCTGGGAGATAGGCCTTCATATTTCCAGACACATGAGCAGTCTATCCTCAATGAAGGGGACACAGTCATGCTTGTTTTCTTAGATACCTTGTCTTTATGTCTTGAGCCAAAGCCCAGAAACCACAGCCTCAGCTTGGATCCTGTGTATTTTCTTCATTGAATTTTATTTATTTAAACAGCAGTAAAACCAACTTGTTAGTTTCTTTTGAAATGACTATACCCTTCTTGGTTCTCTTTATTACCTAACACAATCTAGTCAATGGGAGAACTTATCACAGTGCTTCATTTCTGTTCCGTAAGAACTGGAAGGCTATACAGCAGCAAAATATCCTTGCACCGACTCTGAATTTAGGGAAAAGCTTGTACCTTTTGTTTTGTGAACTCAAAACTCAAACCCAATTTCAATACATGTAATATTTGTTGGCTACTTACTGTTTTTCCATTACTGTGCCAATAATGCAGTGCATACTTGTTTTTTCTTCTTTTCCTTTTGGTTTGAGACAAGATCTTCCTAGACAGGCAAGTTAACTTAGAATTCATTCATCTCTCAGTATCCGGAAAGTTTGGATTAGAGTTAAGTACTACAATGGTCGTCCAAGAGCTAACTTTTAGATTTCAAGATACCTGTATGAAAGAGGTAGAATGATAACTCTGATTCCTTTTTTACAAGAACACTGAACTAGAAGATATTAAGAGATTAACTGACTTGGGCATGATTACCAAGTCGTAAGTGATGGACTATATGTGTATGTAGCCTTTTGGTTTTAGTTAACATTCAGTATTGCAAGCCCTGAAAGCATTGTTATTATCTGCTGTGGTATTTTAAGTCTTGTTAAAATATACATTTACTTGGACATAACCTTGCTCATTTACCAAAGATTTCCGAGCATCTACTGAGTGCCACTGATCGTCCTAAACGCTGCAGACAGGTCTATTAGCTGAAGAGGTAGTGACTACCAAGATCAAGCTGTGCTTTGGCACAGACTCAAGTCAGCTGCTCTGGTTCATGGAGATGCAGCGAGGGTTCTCCAGGGCAAGCTCCATGGCATAGGTGAACACGTTGCACAGGCCTCTCATTTACCACTTATCTTTGTGAATGTGATAGAATGCTAAATTAGCCTAAAGTGAGTGGTTCCTTTTCATGGCTAAGAATTCAGACTCAGTTAAAAGGTGAGCACACATGAGTACCAGTATTCATGTCTCCCTATTTCCCTACTGTAAGCACAACCCACTATGCCTTCAGCCAACAAGATGGGTTATATCGATCAAACCATTTGCCAAAAGCTTATGCCCGTAAGAAAGAGGTAGCGTGGCAACTCTGATTTCTTCTTATACAAGAACACTGAATTTAGAGGGATTAAGAAATGAAATGACTTGGGTGTGGTTACCAGGTAGTAAGTGAGAGACAGTATGCAACCTTTTGGTTTTAGTTAACATTCAGTGTTGCAAACCCCGAAAGACTTCTCATTATCTGTTGAGAAAGCTTCCTTCCTGAATGCATTTGCCAGGTGTTTTGTCACTGCAATAGTAAAAATAGCTAGCATACCCATAAAGCATTTTTTCTAGAATTCTTCAAAGGGGTGTCTCACAATTAGACAATGAAAGCTAGGCGGAATAATAGAATGCATGCATATTATGACTTCCTGCATCTACTAGAAACGTAAGGGGAGGGGATACCTTTCCAATTGACCCAACTTATTAATCAGCACATGGTTTGGTGTCGTTACTCTACACACTCCATCCACATCCTATCACGCAATGCTCTCATGTTTCCCTTGATATCAAACGCATTCGGTTAATGTGACTGAGTTCCATATATCTACCCTATCTCGCAGGGCGGTGGTGGCGCACACCTTTAATCCCAGCACTCGGGAGGCAGAGGCAGGCGGATCTCTGTGAGTTCGAGACCAGCCTGGTCTACAAGAGCTAGTTCCAGGACGGGCTCCAAAGCTACAGAGAAACCCTGTCTCAAAAAAACAAACAAACAAAAAAAAACCAAAAAAACAAAAAAATAAAAAATAAAAAAATTATCTACCCTATCTCCTCTTAGCAGTCCACCACTTCGGCAGTTTATTCCAGTACGCAATGATCACACCTTGCCTTCCCTACCCAACCCCTTGCAGGGTAAAGCTAGCTGCTTCGGTGCTTCTTTCCCTTCCGACACACTTGCTTTGTGCTATATTTATCCCTTGAACATTAGCATTAATAACCAGCAGTACAAAGGAGGCTTCTGCTGTGCATTACTTCCAGCACATAAGGTGGGGCTCGTTCTGCTGTGCTTGGTGGGGTTGAAAAAGCAGGTGTACTTACAACAGGAGAGACGGGCAAAGTCTTCTTTCTGGGCTAAAGGGAATCCAAAGCTCTCGGAAGCTTTCTGAGCATGAGTTCACATGAGTTCCTATTTTTGCTCTTCTGCTACCTTTTGCTTTGGGCTTCGGGTGTCACACAGTAGCCAAGAAAAGGGAAGCTGACAAAATGTAAGAATACTCCCCCCAAAAGAAGAAGCTTTGTACATGAAAAGAATTGCAGGCAGGCTAACAAAATATCAGTTTTTATGTCATTCTTAAGTGACTAAAATAAGACGCTATAAAGTGGCACAGTGTGTTTGGACTGTATTGTAGTTATCTGAGTATAGGTCCGGGCAGAAAATGCCGTGGACCAGAAGGAGACATCTGGATACTCATTTATTTTTCTTGCTATTGTAGTATTTCCCCGTTTTTCACCTTTGGTTCTTGAGTTTCCACCCTCTTTGTCCTCTTTGACAGCAGACTTTCTTTTCGTTTGCCCTTTCAGAAATAGACTTAAGTTCTCAGAGCACAGTAGGGGTTTTCGTTCAGTTATCACAGGTCCCCGTCACTTTAGAAAATAAGTTATTATGTTCTTCCCCCCCCCTCCATGTAATAAGAAACATTTTCAAATTTTGTTTTTTGGGAAAATCAATAACCAAAGCAGTAGTAATTTGATTCTTAAGTATGAGAATGTACTTAATGAATAAGCTAACTATGTGGAACAGATTATAGTTTCATTCAGTTAAGAGAGAGACATGGTTTTCTTTTTTTTTTTTTTTTTGTTGTTGTTTTCGAGACAGGGTTTCTCTGTGGCTTTGGAGCCTGCGCTGGAACTAGCTCTTGTAGACCAGGCTGGTCTCGAACTCACAAAAATCCGCCTGTCTCTGACTCCCGAGTGCTGGGATTAAAGGCATGCGCCACCACCACCCGGCGAGAGATGGTTTTCAAAGAAAGGAGAAAAACAGAAGCAATGGGAAAGGTAGGAACACTCATAAGAAACAGAAAAAGAGAGGAGGGAGGGAAAAGGGAAGAGGAGAGGAAAAGGGAGGGAGAAGGAGAATGGAGACAGATGTGGGGGTAGGTAGAAAATGGGTAGAAAGCAGCCGTCTAACCAACAGCAGGAAAGCTAAGTGCTCAGAAGAAGGAGAGCATTTTATGTATTCTAGGCATATGCCTGCCAAGGTCCTCCCACAGGACCTCGCTGGTGGAAGTAGGCCACTGTGTACTGTGCCTGCACCTTTGAAGACATCTCTCTCTCTCTCCTCCCCTCCATTCCCCTCCCCTCTCCTTCCCCCCATAAAGTGAACAACTTGGTTCCACTCTAACTTCCCCTATGACACAATGTCTCATCGTAGGCCCAGGAAAGAAATGGAGCGAACTATCATGGACTGATACCTATGAAAACTTGAGTCAAAATAAGATATTTTTTTTCCTTCTGTGGATTCAATATTATCTTAGTTGTTTTCCCAGTTGTGATAAAATAACAAAAGCAACGTAAGACAGAAGGGGTATGAGGTAAGACAGAAGGGGTATGAGGTCAAGTTCCAGTCCAGCAGTAGGAGATGAGGCACCTTCTCTCCAGCATACAAAGTTATGAAGCAGAGATGATGAGTTGGTACCACCAGTTCACTTCCTTATTTTTATACACTTCAGAATCCAGAATCCCAGACTAGGGAACAATGCCACTCTTAACTCCCTTCATAGGTGGGTTTTCCCATCTCAGTTAATCTGATCAAGACAGTCTTCCACAGGCATGCCAGAGGCTCACTTTCCAGGTGCCTCTAGATCTTATCAAGTTGACAACTAATAATGATACCTATCATGGGTGTTTTGTCACAGCAAAGGAAGGCTGATTAATGTGCAAACAGTGTAAGCAAGAATTATCTCTTTGACCAAAGCTGTAATAAAAAAGACCTGTTGAAAAATACTTTAGGAGAGGAATGGCAGACATTGGGAAACTTGTAATGTTGACAATCGCAGCAATAGAAAGAATAAACCCCATGTTCCTGAGTTGGATGTGCAGAGTGATTGTCCTGCTTGAGATGGGGCCTATTAAGAGATGATCATGACAAGAAGGGAAGAAACAGAGACCTGGTGAGGGTGCTGAGAAGCCCTCCCAAGTGAAAGGGGGACTCAGCAGGAAAGCGGGAGGAGGTGGTCAGACAGGTTCCGCAAGGCTGAACAGTGCAGCCAGAAGACAGGAATACTTCTAAGTGAGAGACTGAGTGTATCCTTTCACAGTGCCCCTTAAAGACCCTGTGTTGAAGCCCGGCGGTGGTGGCGCACGCCTTTAATCCCAGCACTCGGGAGGCAGAGGCAGACGGATCTCTGTGAGTTCGAGACCAGCCTGGTCTACAAGAGCTAGTTCCAGGGCAGGCTCCAAAGCCACAGAGAAACCCTGTCTCAAAAAAAAAAAAAAAAAACCAAAAACCTGTGTTGTACCAGAGAGTAGTTAGGATTGGGCTCTAACTGAGAGCAATTAAGCCAGCTGTCACTTGTTTGAAGATTTGGGGCCATGTGTTCACCAATGCTGTTGGTCTTGCTTATGTAAATGAAGCAAGTACCCAGGACAGAGGGCTTGTCTGATTGCTGCAGGCTACCATGTTCTGCATCCATCACTACAGCTGCAGAGTCTTCTTTTCCTTTGAGTTTGCGCCTAAGAGTATATGTGTACCTTATTGTATCTCTTTCCTATTCATTCCCACCTATGTCTTTGTCCATAACTGCCCATTCATGAATCATCCCCAGTCTATCTCACTACATGTTACATATTTATATCAAGTACACAATAAAAGAAAACTACAAAAATAGTACCCTCCTATGTTCCCATTCCCCTTAGAATTTTTCTCTTTTCCTCACAGTACCTCTCTTAATTTCAATACATATCCGTGTGTTGGTGTATGTGTGTATAAAAATCTCATAAATCTAGAGTCTACATACAAGATAAAACACCATTTTTCATGCAAATGTTAGAATTTAACTCTTCATACCTGACTAAAACTCCACTGTGTATGTGTAACTTCTTTAAGCATCCGTTCATCTATTGAAGAGCATCTGTGCTGTTTCCATTTCTTGGCTACTACGAACAATAAATCAATAATCACATATGTGCAGATATTATTTCTCTGACATGCTGACTTACATTCCTTTAGGTGTATACCCAGAAGTGACAATAGCTGCAGGGTTATACAGTACTTTTATTTGATTTTCTTTCTTTCTTTTTCTTTCTTTCTTTCTTTCATCCACTTTTTTTCTTTTTCTTTCTTTTTTCTTTTCTTTCTTTCTTTTTTAGAGGAACCACCATAGTGGTGATTTATTTCTATAGTGGTATAACCAATTTACATCCCCGCTAATAATATATAACGGTTCTTTTAAAATGCATCTTTCTCATCATTTGTTTATTTCATTTTAGTATTTTTTAGTTGAAATAGAATTATATCACTTTCTTCCCTCATGCTCCTCTTAGACACCCTCCTTCAACCCCCTCCCATGCCCCTCCACTCTCAGTTACATGTATGCACACACATATGTATATTGAGATATATATGAGAACCATACTTACTGAGCTGAGAAAGAATCTCATAGTAGTTTTAATTTATGTTTCTCCAGTAGCTAAGGAGGTTGAGTTTTCTTCTTTCGAGAAATATCTGTTCAATTCTTTCGTTAATTATTCTTTGGATAACTTTTGATTTGTAGACTTTTTGATTGTTTGATTGCTTCTTGTTTAGTTCTTTATGTATTTTAGGTAATAGCTTCCTGGTGAGACTTTTTTTTCAATTCTATAGGTGGCTTCTTCATTTTGCTTTTTTCTTTGTTCTGCAAGCATGTGTGTGTGTGCACACCACATATTTTGTGTGTTCTTGAATATGTGCATGAATGTGGGAACATGAGTGCAGCAGAAATGAGTGGAAGTCAAGGGATAACTTCCTGTTTCAGCCCTCACCTTTCACCCCGTTTACAACAGGATCCCTTTGTTGCTTGACAACGCTTATTCTGGGCAAATGTCCCCTACCCCACCCCATTCAGAGAGTCTGCCTTGACTTTCCATCTCACTGAAGGAAAACTAGGATCTTGATTCAAGTTTAAGTCCTTATTCTTTTACCTTATTCACTGTGTCATCTATGCAAACTCATTGAGAAGCTTTATTATTTTTTTTTAAATTTATCGTGGTCTAATTTGTCCATATGTGGCATTTTTAACGAGTGAATAAGGTCCTTTTCAGAGATTTCCTGATGTTGCCTAGCAGTTTTAGAGCTCCATGTCGCTACCTAAACTAAGTCATGGAAAAGCCAACCTATTTTAGCCTCCATCCCTTGTATGAAGTGTCTCCATAGTCTTTTTCGTTTACTAGCTGTTGGCAATATCTTGGAAGATTGAGGAGCCTTTAGAAACTGAGGCCTACTTGGCAGAAGCCTTCCCTAAAGCCAGGCAGCTCATTATGGGCTGCAGCCCAAAACTCTAAGCTTCCTGGTCAGCCATGGTGTGAGAACGCCACATTCCCCGCTGCTGTGAATACCATGCCTTCTTGTTCATAGTGAATGACACTTCTAAATGTGAGCCAAAATAAGCCCTCCTCTCCGTCTGCTGTCCCTATTAGGTATTATTACCATAGCAACACAAGAATGACTGATTCACCCAGTTGCTTAGCCTTGTGCTTACCCGTGTGTGTCACACAGGTGACACTCAGCTTCAGGAAGGCACAGGTCTCTTACATCTGAACACGCATTATTTGCTCAGATTCCAGGTCCCCAGCTTGAAGGATAGAGAGACGCCCAGACCAGAGAAGCGAAAGGACTGTCCCATGTCTTTCACGCTGATGAGTCAGGGCGAAGCAGGAGGAGTAGGCTTGGAGCAAAACCACATGGCACACTTAAGAGTTGGGAGCTATGTTACCGCCAGCTGCTTGCATAAACTTCAGAGTCGTGTGCCACAAGGATGTGGAAGGGTTTTGGACACAGACTTGTCGTCTTTGATCTGCCTACAAGAACTGTGTGACTCAGAGCATGGCATTTTCCTCTTTCAGTCTGAGCTCCCTCAGCCCCAAGGTTGCTGTATATATGGCATAGCTTATGTAACAGTAAGATAGGTTTCACAAATACAGTCGAAGAAATGTCTCCTGAGTGCATACTCAACAAATTCCTGTCATTAGAGAAGGCCTTGCTCATTGTCACCTCAGCTAGGAAGCCTCCAAGATGACAGGAGACTTGTGAGAGCTTATCACGGTGCCTGTGCCTTCTTCTGTCCCATTTCATTTCAGAACAGAATTCTTTCTTCTGTCTTTCTTTCCCTCCTTCTTTCGTCTTTCTTTGACTTAATGGCAGGTTAGAGAGCTGGCCCTGGGTCACAAGAGAAGATCTAGCCTTGACGCTCACCATTCACCATCAGCCTGAGAAAGCAGCCTCTGCTTCCTGTCTGGAGAGCACGCCAGCGCTGACACTGTGGTGTGACTGCCGGTGACTCAGCCCTAAGGGCATGAGAGCAGGAGAGCTGTCCCTGCATCTCCTTATTTGCCCTGTGGTGGCACGAGTGAGGGAAAGATCCCTCCTCCCCATCCTTTGTCACCTGTGGCAGGAGAGAGAGCTGGCCCCTGGGGTCACAAGAGTGAGAGAACCAGCTCTGCCCTCAACCAGTATTGAGGTTGCTGGTGAGTCAACCCTAAGGGCCTAAGAGCAGGAGAGCTGACCCTCCCCCTCTCCACCCATGCCCCCTAAAGCAATTAGAAAAGAGGGCCCAATCCCTTGCCCAGGCAAAATAATGGAGTAGGCCCTGGTGGTCTGAGTAAGGAGGTTCATCATCTGAGGGTCAGAGAGCAGGAAAACCGGCCTAGCACGTTGTTGCAGGCTGCATTGGGTGAGCTAGCTGAGGCAGTGCTGGAGAGTTCATCCAGAAAGGGATGATGAGAGAGAGAGAGAGAGACAGGGAGCTGACCTCCCTTACTATCCACCCAGGCCCAGAACCAGGGCTATGAGTTGGTTCACCCCAACATCCACCTCATCTATGAAATGTTGAAACATGTAAAGGGGACATACAGATCCAAACCATCAGCATCTCCATGACACGGGACAACAGGATATCCAAGAGAAGCCCCCGTGAGAGCCCGTTATCTGTGAGTGTAGCAGAAGCCAGAGGCCTTGTTGAGACCAATGACTCGTGGCAATGAACACTTCCAAGTTAAGATGGACAGACGGACATGTAAAGTGTGTGTCTGAATAGGCTGCAGTACAGCTTCCACGGGATTCTTCGGTTGTTGCTGTTTTGATTCGGTTTTAGTTTTCCTTTTAAAGTTTGTTTTGTTTTGTAGGGGACGGTACAAGGGCAGAGGGCATATGTGAGGGGAAGATTAAGAGGGATCAGAATGCCAGATGTGAAATGGGCAAAGCACAATAAAAAAATAAATAAGTAAAGTAATAAAACTTAAAAAAGGAAAATCATAAGATATAAAAACATTATCTTATAAAGCTCTAGGCAAACAAAAATGTGCAAGAAGCAGCATTTGGGTGAAGTAAATTAGATTTTGATGGTTTGTTTTAAGAGGAAGGAAGCAAGAGGAGTATGGGCATCCATCTCTTTTGGATCCCGCACAGATATGCAGTGTGACCTGACACTACCTCTCTTAAGGAAGCAGGGGGAGGGAGGAGGGGTAGTGGGGAGCGGGAGGGGACTGGGAGAAGGGGAGAAAGTGTAAAGTTTTGAATGGAAAAAATTAAAAGACTATATTTTAAAAAAAAAAGAACGGGCACTAGTGATGGAGACCAGCAAAGATTCCCTGAGCACCTGTTATGCTCGAGCCAATGCTGGGGTACAGTAAGGACAGTTCCTCTTGTTGACTTTTGACCTTTGCCTCTTGTTCTAGGAAAGCAACAACATTTCCCCTGCTCTTGGCTTTTCCCCCACCTTGTAACCAGCTCTCCTAGCAGTGTGTGTAGGTACTATTGTGTTAGCTGCTATGTAAATTCAAGAAGAGAGAACAAGGGAGGAGGGAGAGGCAATTAGCTCAATTGTATAAGGCTTTTTTAAGAAGCAGGGAAAAAAATTCTCCATAAATTTATTCTCATTTCTAAAGAGGCAGGAAAAAAAAAGTGTTACAAGAGATGTCCTCACCGCCAGCCATAGTGCACAGAGTTGATTCCAAAGAATACAGGGTCCCCTCAGTTTCTCCACCTGAATCAATCTGATTTTCCAAATCAGTTCGTTTTCCTTCTGTGTTCTACGTCCATGTAAATAACCTCTTTATACATGGGGAAATGGAGAATGAGCCTTTCAAACAGTTGTCATAAATTAGAATAAATTGCATTAATTCAAGATGTAAAACTGGAAGAGCCAGGGGAACATGCACCATATTTTCCCCAAATAACACTGAGAGAGAGCAAGCATAAATGCATATCCCGGGCATATGTACATCTTTTCTCTGAGTGACAGCCTGGAGGAGAGTCCACGTGACTTGTGTGTTGCTGAGGTGGAAACGATCTTTATTTGAATTGGGGAGCAAAGTAAGCAAGAATGAATCAAAAAATTCAAAAGTTTACAGTGCAGTCAGGTTTACAATAGAAAATGCTCTGCCTTATCAATTAGAGATGTACTTATCTTTTCTTCTGGGAAATTGGCACATAATCCTCAGCCTAAAGCTCTCCCAGCTAAGCTATTTCAACATATATTCTCTACATAGATATTTACCAGAAAAACTACAGATGATCAGTAATCTGTGTTTGAACCTTAATAGTACCACACAAGCCATAAGCAGTGATGAAAGCTTACCGCTCCTGTGTTTGTATTGTAGAGATGAAGGTGTCTTGCTTTGTGGTAGTGTGCATAATAAAAGAAATAATAAAAGAAACCTTCATGCTAATAAACCAAGATAAAGAAATAAGATGAGAAAGTTTTGTGTGTGTGTGTATATGTGTGCGCATACACTGTATTTCCACACTTATGGGGAGAAGGGGTAAAATGCTTTGACAATTCAAGAGGTTTTTTTTTTTTTTGTGTGTGTGTGTGTGTGTGTGCGTGTTTATGTGTGCGCACACACTGTATTTCCACACTTATGGGGAGAAGGGGTAAAAGGCTTTGACAGTTCAAGAGTTTTGTGTGTGTGTGAGTGTGCACGTGCGTGCACACACTGTATATCCACTCTTATGGGGAGAAGGGGTAAAAGGTTTTGATTATTCAAGAGAGGTTAAAATGAAAAAGGAAGAGAAAATGATCTCCAGGGACACACAAGGTTAAGGTTAAACTACAATCACACCTACTTAAACCCAGCACACACCTGGGCACCTGCCAACATTTGCCTTCCCACCCAGGCTTTGTTATCTCAATGAATTAATTGCCTCAGGTAGCACAAGGAAGGAGTAAGCTCATCAGCCTTCCTCCATCTTCCAGCAAGGCCCCTTGCCCATTCAGGAAGAAACGCAAAACAAAACGTTATTCCAGTTGTGCATTACCTTAATATGCTAATACCAAATTTTAAAGTAGATGAACACTGCCTAAAAATTTACTCTTTTATTTATTGGTTCTGACACACACAAAAAAATCTTTTTAATATTCATCATGCCCGATATGTTTGACCACAAGTTCTATGACTGCTCCAAGGTCTAGTTTAGTGTGCCTGAGAGATGAGAGGGCAAACACATAGGTCAGAATTCCAGGCTCATTCTTGGTCTCGTACACTCTTAGGTCTGCTTTGAAATGGTCAATTATAGCTCTCGAGAGAGCTTTTATCTGGACCAATTCCCACAACACAACCAATAGTAGATCGTTATTCCTTTCCTTGTCCAAAAGAACAGGATGCACGGAAACTAATGCACATGTCGCAAGGGCTGAACGGCTAGTGTGCAGAAGAACAGGACTTCCCAGGCAGCACATCAGGCCACCAGCCCTTTCTCTGGCAGAAGTTAGTCTCCATTTCTCACACAAGCCATGCTTTTTCTCCCAGGATTTATGTGTCTTCCTCCCCTCTGCATAAAGAATTAGCTGAATATAGTAGAAATAAGAGGACTCTGGGGCTGCAGATGGCTGACCAGCTGTTTCTGGGTGACACCCCATGAATCAGTGCCTCATCGAGCTTCAGCGCTTCCATGTTTTGGGGGCAAAATATTCTGCATTTTAGAAAACTAGTTCATGGAAAATAATACAGCAAACTAACATTTATAGAAAACCACAGTAATCTTGTAACAAATGTCCTAAATTATGTACTCAAAAGAGGATCCAATTTTACATAAGGTTCTCTTCTAAAGCCTGCAGGACAGAATCCTTCCTCGTTTTGTGTTTGTAGCTGCTGTTCCTTTCAACCCCGAAAATCCACACTGCCAGTACCAAAAATAAAATAAAATAAAATAAAAAATAAAAAATAAGATATGCCACTTTATATAACCTACACACCAAAGACAAAAAAAAATTTCAGCATGGAAAGGATGGCCCAAGAAGGGGAGTGTTCAGAACACTTCATCTTTATGCTATTTTTGAGACTCATTGTATATATTTTCATTTAGTTTGATATTAAGATTTATGCGGCTTGTGAAACCTTTTCGTTTCCACTTAAACAATGGGTATTCTTCAGTACTTAAGTACATCGCTGGGGGTATGGGCAAAATAAAAGTCAAATGGAAGCTTCTGTTCCAGCTGCTGTCTCCCTCTTCTTTAAGGAGGACATTTCTAGCAAGACAAGGGTTTCACCAAAGCCCTTCCCTAGTTGTCCTCTTCAAGTTCAGGTCCTTGTTGATCTGCAATGTCTAAGACGGTCATTTTAACAGGCAAAGGAGAAGAGAAAGCCTAAACACCAACAGTGAGGAAAAAGGCATTTCTGAGATGGAAGAATAAGAAACCTCGGCGATCATTTCTATTCAATGAAAGCCATTCCTTTGGGTGGGAGTGTCCAAGGCTTGTACCCACACATGCTGCCCGCATACCACACAAGCTGCAGGAATGCAGATTTCTGTATCTGAGAGCAGCTGCTAAGTGAAGTGGAACATCCAACAGATGGCTGCATTGTCATTGTTGGGGGAGGAGGAGAGAGGAGCTATTTTGGTTTTTCTGCTGAGGGTGTATATGTGCGTGAATGCATGTGGGTACTCCTTAGACTTCCGTTCTCCACTACCTATGCTCTCCACTGCAGAGTTCTCTTGCTTTCCTCAAAGCCTGGTTTTTACTTTGAATATTAGAAAATCACGAGAGGTCTTTTGGTTGTTTAAATTTTAAGAATAAAAAAAAAAATTTAAGGCCCAAGGGCATACAGATTGTTAAAGTTAAAACCGGAACCCTTTCACTCGGCCATGCAACATAAAGAAATTCATTAATGAAATAGATAAATAAATACAAATCCTACATCATATTTCCTGAGTAGCAGTCCTGAACACCGAAGAAAGAAAACAATTCAAAGTCAGCCTTTTAGGCTTTGAAAAATACAGGTACATTTCTTCCTTTAAAGGAACGTGGAGGTGCTTTGGAGTTCTCAGAAGAAAAAAACAAAGTCTCTAAAAACTAGCCTATAGGAGTGTTTTATAATGCAGTTATTAGATGCTTAAACTGTGTGACCCATGGTGCTCCCAAATTTTAACCTCTATGCAGAAAACTCACTTAAACTTCCAAGTCAAAGCTACCAAAAGTCACGCATAAAAGGCAAATAAAAAACTTTAGATCCCATCATGACATGCTTGCAAAAGGTCCCTGTCACCCTTCTGATGGTAGCGTAAAGTCAGGGTATAATCACATGTCTTGCTCAGTGGTGTGCGTGCCTGTGTGTGTGTGTGTGTGTGTGTGTGTGTGTGTGTGTGTGTGTGCCTTTCCAGAAATAGAATCAATAGAGAACAGACAAACCCACATTGCCAGTTTGTACAGTTCTGTGGTTTCTGCCAGGGCTCCTGACTCGAGAGGGTCCACCAGATAACGAAAGCAAACTATTTCAGTTCCTGTGGGCCTGGAGCGCTTCTGTGAAGTTCTGGTTTGAAATAAATGAATAACAAATTAAAAGACACAGTAAACTAAGAGGGTGGTTAAAATATTTTAACTGAAATCAATGTAGGCGAAACACAGTTTAAAAACCTTGTGTTCTCAGCAATAGCATATGATGTATTTGGTTAATCCCTTAAAATTTATGTTAAAAGCCTTTTAGCAGAAAGTCAATACACGTAGGTGGTGGAACAAGTATATCACCCTGCACTGGGGGTTGTATTAAATATTCTACATAGGCTCCACTGTCTGCAGGAAAAGAGCAGAGGTTCATCCAGCGGAAGTCCAATATCAAGACCTAGTGTTCTTTTTTAAACAGTCTGTGGAGCCGTGCTGAGTATCATGCTATCCTCCGCCTAGGTTCCCCACTGACGTCAACAGGGTCCTGGAAATGAAGCAGGATCAAAATACCAGAAGCCTAGCCTAATAATAGAGCAAAAATGGAGAGCAGATGGAACATGAAGCTTCACAGATAGAGTGTGACCTCATGGTATAAATTTGTCAAGTGGAATAAACAACAACAACAGCAAAGATGAAAGGCCTCTGAGTGCTCACTGGCGCCAAACTCCCAAAACTTGGGCTGAGAGGAAAATTACCTAGATACAGAGAAACTTTCCAAAATGGGGGAAAAAGAAAGCATCGATTTCTGGATGAATTACTCCTAACTGTATCTACGAGCAAAATACACTCCAAATTAAAAACATAATAGTCTAGGCATAGATTATGATTATCTTCCCATTATTAGTATATACATTCATCTATACTATTTTCATCTCACTTGGGAAAAGTTACTGTCTATGAGGGAATGTGGCCACAAATTTGGAGCCTGTTGATAAAATCAGAGAATACGCTTGGCCTGAAACAAAATGTTACAAGGGGTCTGCCACACCCTCAACAATTGGATGTGTTCTTTCATGTACGTGTTCTTATCTCATGGGTGTGTGTGTGTGTGTGTGTGTGTGTGTGTGTGTGTGTGTGTTGATCAAGTCACCAATGGACACTTTTTGTCTTCATCAGTGTTCTATTGCTGTGAAGAGACACCATGAATTACAACAACTATTATAAAGCAAAAAAACCCAGTCTAACTTACAGTTTCAGAAGTTTAATCCATTGTTATGGTTGGAGTGATGACAACAGGCAAGCGGGTGTGATGCTGGCGAGGTAGCAGAGAGCTCTACATCCAGGTTGGCAGACATCATGAAAAGACAAATACTGGGCCTGAATTGGGCATTTGAAACCTCAAAGCCCACACCTCAGTGACACACTTTCTTACCAAGGCCACACTTACTCCCATGAGACCACACCTCCTAATAGTGTTCCTCACTACGGACCTCTGAAGGTCATTTTTATTCAAGTGACCACATTCTACTACATGGGCCACCATAGGCTTGTAGCCATACATAATGAAAGATGCATCTAATCCAACTTAAAAGTCCTCATGGTCTATCACAGTCTCGGCACCGTTTAAAGTCTAAAGCTCAAAGTCTCTTTGGAGACTCATGGCACTCTCTTGTCTCTAATACCCTATAAAATCAAAAGGAAAGAAAGAAGATCATATATTCCCAAAATAAAATTGCACATACTATACATTACTGCTCCAAAAAAAAAAAAAAGGAAGGGAGCATGGTGAAGAAATACTGGAGTATAATAAGACCAAAAACCAGCTGGGCAACCCCAAGCATCGCATCTCTATATCTGATGTCAAAGTGCTATTGAGATCTCCACATTTCAGCCTTCTTGACTGCAAGACCCTTCCTCTTGGGCTGGTTCTACTATCTGTTAGCAGCTCTCCTCAGCAGGTATCCCGTGGTTACCATTGAAATTCAGGCTTCACTTTCATAGTTCTATGCAATGGCCTCTCTGGGTCTTTATGCAGGGACATCCCTGACACATTCCTGGCCTCAGCAGCATTTCTTAGCTGTGGAGGGAAATTCTACAACCCCCCCCTTTTTTTTTGCATCCTTGACTTACCTTTGGCCAGAACCTTGTGGCCAAAGATGCCAAGTTTTGCTTGCTGGGACTAGAACATGGTCCCCCCTCAACTCAATCAACTACTTTTTCACCATCATTTTGTTTTCAATGGTTTTCTTCAATGCCTAAACTTGACTATCCTGAAACTCAATCTGTAGACCAGGCTGACCATGAACTTGCCTCTCCTTCCCAAGTGCTAAATGCTGAGATTAAAGGTGTGTTCCTCCAAGCACCACCCTAAGCATTTCCTTAGTTCTTTTTCACAAGTTACAAGTTTAGCTGTGTTGGGATTTGCCCTAAAGTCACCACACCTTTATTTCATTAGGGATCAGGTTTTTCTTTAATCTGTTTATCTCTTTGAGCACAGGATTTAGCTTTATTATATTACACTTCCTGGTTCCCTCTTCCTCTCAAGGCATCCATTTTGGGTTTTATTTTTGTTTTTATTTTGTGTTTTTGTTTTATTATTGTTTGTTTTGTTTTGGTCAGTTTGATCCTTTTCATTATAGATTTGCATAAGACTGGACACTAATAGCCATGCAACACAGTCAAGTTCAGACTGTTTAAAATTCTCCTCTGCCAATGCCATTAATCCAAAATTCTTCCATTTATGCTCAGTCACATTTTTTAACAAGGCCAGAAAGCAGCCACATTCTTAGCCAAAATATCACAAGATCAGACTCTCTATCACATACTAATATTCTTCTCCTCTGAAACTTCTGTAACTAGGCTCCCACAGTTCAAATCACCCTCCACACCACTTTCTCATACTCTTACTGGGACAGTCCATTAAGACACTATGACCATGGCAGCTCTCATAAAGGAAAACATTTAATTGGGCCTGGTTTACATTTCTAGAAATTTAGTTGCTTATAGTCACGGCAGGAAACTTTGTGACATGTGGGCAGACAAGATTTTAGAGAGGTGGCTGAGAGTTAAAACGGCATAGTCCAATATTGTAGTTATGTAGACGGACTGAGAAAGCCTTGTAGACATTTCCTGGAAATCTTTACTGAGTATACATTTTGACAGAGAAACCATTTCTAGATCTATTTATTAAATGGACTTACAAACATCTCTGTTTTTGATATAGACAAAGAAAGCTCAGAGAGAGAGAGAGAGAGAGAGAGAGAGAGAGAGAGAGAGAGAGATAGATAAAGGACAGCTTTGATTTCTGAACACTTTCTTTTAACCAAGATGTTCCGTTAGATGGACACTGCATTTTCATTTTAGAGAAATCTCAATGGTGAACAAGGTAAAGACATAAAACTTATGAGTTCAGCTGACTTTCTTTTTATTTTAGTTGTTTAACTGATGGGATTAGGGGAACACCAGATTTTAAAAGACTCCCTTTGAGTTTCCCAAAGGGTGGTTTTTGGTCTCTGACTCATCCCCCCCATGAAAAGAAACCACAGGGTTTTTTTTTGTTTTTTGTTTTATTAAGCAACCTTTTAGGTTCGGCCACTTAGCCTCCGCCTCAGCTAGTCAATGCTTTAATTTTTGTCTTCTTTCCTCCTTTGATTTTGTTTTTGAACTTGATGTTTCAGAACCCCCTTCATTCTTTACATGTAGGACTTTACCATGTTTCCTCTTGCTCCTCAAACAGAGATGGAGAGAGTCCTGTGCGCCCCTTCTCAGGATTGTATATGCCCTAGGTTTCTGTGAACTCTCATCTCTGCTACCAAATCAGACCACAGGGAACATTTCCAAAGTGATGAACTCATGCTACAGTGTGAATGCATGAATTAAGGCACATAAAATCACAAATCTTCTAAAGAGCATTCATTTTTCAGGAGAGAAAAAAATTACCTTCAGACCTAATATATTAGTCAGGGTTTTGTAGAGGAACAAAACTTATAGATGCTATCTATATCATTCATAGATAGATAGATAGATAGAGATAGATAGATAGATAGATAGATAGATAGATAGATAGATAGACAGACAAAGGATAAAGGAGATTTATAAATATGGTTTGTCCAAAAAACAGTGCTAGGTCCATAAATCCAGTAGCTGCTTAATCCACAAGACTGAATTTCTCAGCTGGTATTCAGTATATACCAGAATCCCAAAGAAGTAATCTCTAACGCCAGTGAAGGGATGGAATTGCTAATGAGAAGGAGAGCCAGTTCCCTTCTTCCATGTCCTTTATCTAGGCTGCCAGCAGAAGGTGTGACCCAGATTAAAAGTGGATCTTCCCATTTCTAAAAATCCAAATTAAAAGTGGGTCTTCCAATTTCAAGAAATTTAATTAAGAAAAATCTCTCACAGGTGTCCTCAGTCACTTTTTGTGTCAGTTTTAGTTAATTCCAGATTCAGTCAAATTGACAACCAAGAATAGCCATCAAAACTCCAATTATCAATTTGACATACAGTCATATATCCCTATGTGATGCTCAATTTTCAAATGAAAACAATAACCAGGTCATAATTACACCTAACATGATATAACCATGCCATGTACAATTGAAAATGTATTATGTTCTTAATCAGGTCATAATTATGCCTACAATGATATCATTATCCCTTGTACAACTGAAAATGAATTATAAATTTTAGAATATGTAGCAATATCCATTAAAAGATATTCTTTTAGTATCTCAAACTTAAATATAATAACCACCGATAAGCTCTTAATAGATGTTACATTTAATGATGAAGAAATCAAGGAAAGAAAACACAAGTATCTGAATAAACACATTTTTAGCAAAACATGAGAGAAATGTTCATGTTGATTATACCATTATAATATCCTTGTCTATGTAACTGGTAACATGTTTTAGCTGGAATGTATAACTACCTTTCTCTACTATCCTTTCTGTATTTCCTCTACTTTTAACAAGTACCTCATCAAGTCTTCACTCTTTTCCTGGAGGAGTGACTAATACCTTCATTTTTGAAAATTGTGTGCCCTTTATCATTCTGCTTGGATTATGATGTGGAAGTCCCCTTTGTGTGTTGCTTTTCTTGGTTAATGAATCAAAAAAACTGCCTTGGCCTGTTGATAGTGCAGAACTTAGGTAGGCGGGGAAGACAGAACTGAATGCTGGGATAGGGAAAGAGTCAGACAGACACCATGGAGTCGTCAGAGACAGATGCTGGAAATTTTACCCAGTAAGCCACTGACACATGGTAATACACAAATGAATAAAAATGGGTTAAAATAATATGAGTTAGCTAATAAGAAGTTAGAGCTAATGGGCCAAGCATTGTTTTAATTAATACAGTTTCTGTGTGGTTATTTTGGTTCTGGGCAGCCAGGATGAAAACAAGCAGCCTCCTGCCACAATTGGTGCCCAATATGGGACTAAATCCACTTAAAACCTGAGAGAGTTAAAAGAAATTCTAGAAAAAAAATTACAAAGTTTAACACAGCTTTTTGCTGTTTGCTGGCAGTGTGCCACAGCTTCTTTAGAAGAGATTTTCCCGACTCAACAACAGCAGGAAAATACAAAAAAACTGCATTTTAATGCAGGCTTTCTGGGGTATGCTGCCAGTGCAACCTCTGGCTCTTTCAGGAGATGGAGCATTTGAGTGGAGCTTTTGATCAGAGTGCTACAGCTTACTTGATGGGGACATGGACAGGTTGTGTGTCTAGAAGAGGGATGAGTACACACAGCTCAGAAGCATGAGCAACTCTGCCATGCTGGAGTGGGCGAGGCAAGCAGGCACTGCCCTGTTACCCCTAGCAATGATACCAATGATGCAGCTTAAGTTTAAAGAAGCAATGAGCATTGTAAGAAGTGTTCCTAGACAGTAAAGAATTACAGATTCACAGCACGACAGATTCAGACATAAATGACCTCTATATGGGTCATAGCGTTGGATAAATGTATGTACGCTTGGGAGAGCTCCCACTCTAGAACCAAAACTTCTAGGCCAGTAGAACTTAAGGCTGAGTGTGGAATATTCCTTTATAGTATGCGATGTGTGTAATTGAGATTGATTTAATGAAGAAACTGACTGGCCAATTACTAGACAGGCAGAGGTAAGGCAGGATTTGAGACAAAAAAAAAAGATGTTGGGAAAAAGAAGAATAGAGTCAGAGGAGTTGCTAGCCAGACACAGAGAGGAAACAGAGGTGCAAGATGAAAGAGAGGTGACACCATTTGGCAGAATGCAGATTAATGGAACTGGGTTAATTTAGGTTGTAGGAGTTAGCCAGTAAGGCTATTGACTGAGCATTTATAATTAATAAGACATTTCTATATGATTATTTGGGAGGAACTTGCAAGACACAGAGAAATTCCACCTATATATGGTGGACAATGTGGGATATCTACATCTACATAAGTGCCTAGAAACCTTAAAAGAAATTCAAAACACACCAAAATGGAGATAAAGGTGACTTGTGTCTCTCATGCCAACCACAGTATAGAGATATATGTCTTGACAGGTACCAATGGGCCATGAGCTAAGACACATGGCCAGTTCCTGCAGGCTTTCTCATTGCCATGGTACAGAGAGTATCTCCCAGTCTCTGTCTGTGGGTCTGCCAGTGTGCTCCATTGTGGGTTGGGGGTTTTGTTCATACAGACAGAAAAGGTTACAGATGCTCAGTAAAGGTGTATCCAGATGGGAAAAAAGCTCTCTAAATGGGTTACAGTATGTTTCAAAATGGATAAAGGCTTGGGGGAGAATAGAAAAAAGATACATGTAGACTGAGTCTGTTCATTCATTCCCAGCTGCCTGGACCCAAAATAGTTTCACAGAAATGGTATTAAAACACTGCTTGGCCTATTAGCTCATGTTTCTTATTGGCTAGCTCTTACATCTTAAATTAACCCATTTCTATTATTTTATATTTTACCACAAGGCTCATGGTTTACTAGCAAGTCTCTGGGTGTCTGTCTGCTCTGGTGTTTATTCCATGTTGAAATGGACCCAGGTTTGATCAGGCAACACCCCCTCAAATCCTGGCTATAGAAATAAAGAAATAAACCCAGAAAAGCTACAAAACATTTACTGTATATTACACTTGCTCAAACATAAAACAAAAAATACATCTTTAACTGACTTTTACATGCTACATATTCCATACTTATAATGCATGTATGTTACCTTCAAAAGTTCATATATTTTCAGAACAGGGAAACGAACACCAATGAAAATGGATGGCCCAGATGTTCAAAGCCTCCATTGCAGTTTCCTTGGAGTTTTATATCTGGAATTGCTTTAAGGCTGCTGTCTGAGATGGTTAAGATTCACCAATTTCTTCAGTCAAGATCTAACAAATATCCTGATATTCTAAATGTTACTCCAAAGATTTCAAAGCCCCAAAACAACAGGAAGAAGTCTAAATAATTGTGTCCACATTCCAAAAGACAGATTATGAATGGCTATTATCATTTAGAAGATATTTTTATTGCTCTTTGTAAAAAGAACAAGATAAGCAAAAGAGTCAAATTCAAAGATCTCTTTCTAAAGGAAAAAGGGGGAGATGATATAGAAATGAGAGGATTAAAGGATAAATTAATCTACTTTTAAACTAAAAAGCAGCTACTAACCTCAAACTATTCTACATTTTTGGTATGGATTTTGGCTTATGACACAAGTTTAAATTTAAGTTTAATATACTGTATTATGTTTCTACTATTGTTTGGGGGTAATGTGCTTATGTAACTATTAAAATGTAATGTAAAATTCTGAAATACAGGATAACAGTCATCTATAACAGTCAAACTTATAATCATGTTAGGTATGTTTTCAAGGTCATGTAGAGATATATTTCCGTAGGAATATGGTCTTCAAACACTTCAAAGACCTACAGAATATGGCATTTAACATGTTTAATAGTTTAAGGTTTTCAGAACAGTAAGGCACATCTGATTCTGACAGTACTAATTTATTTCAAAAGAGGAAAATGGGCATTAAAAAACTCCATATAGAGTTGGTTTTCTTTAGGGCAGAAACTAATCAATTGCCCTTGCCTCCATGGTTGACAGTCTACTGTCCAAACTTGACCAGCAGGACATAAAAGGAAGTGGCTGTCAAACATTGCCAAGACAGGGTAATACAGTTTTTCAAAATTCCCTGCTACTCAAAAATGTCTATCAGATATACTAGGCTTGTAGGCCAAATATGAATGCCCAATGCTACAGAAGAACTTTGAGTGACTGCCAGGCACCCAGATGTCAACACCATTAGGTAACTTTCACCCTTCTGGGACCTATGATGGAGTTAAAGACTCAATAATTACACTTAAAGTTTTTCTTAGTTATGGTTAAAATGTAAATTAGGTAAAAAAATTTTAGACTTACAAAAATGAGATAGGTAATAGAGGATATTCTCTAAATTTGCCAAATACAAATGGGCTGAATATTATAATTATAATTCTCACTTGAATTATATATATATGTATATTGTTGTATATAATTTTACTATGTTAAAGCTAAAACCTTCCTTTTTATTTATACACAAGGAGAAAAATGTGGAATATTCCTTTTACAGTGTAAATATTTGTCACTAGATTGATTTAATAAAGAACATGACTGTCCAATAACTAGACAAGTAGAGGTTACACAGGACTTGAGGCAAAAGGAGTATGCTAGGAAGAATTGCAGTGTTAGAAGAGTTGCCAGCCAGACACCGAGAGGAAATAGGAGGTACTGAGATGAAAGACAGGTAATGCTATGTAATAGAATGTAGATTAATAGAAAAGGGTTAATTTAAATAAGTTGTTAAGAAATAGTTAGTAATAAGCCTGAGGTATTGGCTGAGAATTTATAGTTAACATTAAATTCCTATGTTGATCATTTGGGAGTAACTGCCGAGACACAGGAAAACTCTTCCTACAGTTGAGAGAGTAGGAAGCAAAAATTTTCCTAGTGGATCACTTGGAGTGATAGTGGAACTATTCCCTTTTCCATCTCTTGATTCCTGGATATAGGTGAAACTCTACCACATTTTAGATACTGATTCAAAATATACACTGCCTTCTGGAGGACCTTCACCCAGTCCTCAAGGATAGTGCCAACTAATTGGTGCTATAACTGTATCTTTAAAGGGCTATTCCCATTTTTTCTATCAGACTAGTTGCTTCTGGATGGTGAGGAACATAGTATGACCAGTAAATCCAATGATTGTGGGCCCACAGTCATACTTCTCTGGCTATGCAATGAGTTCCTTGGTCAAAAGCAGTACTCTGTGGAGTGCCATGATGGTGAATAAGGCATTCCGTATGGCCACAGATAATAGTTTTGGCAGAAGCATCACTTGTAGGAAAGGTAAATCTATAACCAGAATAAATATCTACTTATGTAAGGACAAAGCATTGTCCTTTCCTTGGAGGAAGTGGTCAAATGTAGTCAACCGGCCACCAGGTTGCTGGATGGGCACCCCATGGAAAGGTATCATATCCAAGACTCAGTGTTTGTCTTTACTGTTGACAGATCTTGTACCCAGCCACAGCTGTAGCCAGGTCAGCTTTGCTGTGTGGTGGTCCATGTTGTTGAGTCCATCCATAATCTCCATTTGTGTCACCAGGGCCATTTTGTTCATGGACCCATTTGGTAATGATTGGGATAACTGGGGAAAGAGGCTGACTATCTCCAATATGCATCATTATATCTACTTGATTATTGAAGTACTTTTCAGCTGAAAATACTTTTTGATAAACATTTACATGGGAAACAACCATTTTTACACTCTTGGCCTATTTTGAGAGATTTATCTATCTATTCTTCTCCAAATGTTTTTTCTCACCAATTTTCCAATTTCACTCTTTCCAAATCCATGATCTTCCAGCCAATTCATAGGCTGTAGTCAATGAATTAGTGAAAATAATTTCATACCTGGCCATTTCTCCATTCAAACAAGATGTATGACCATGTGTACTGCCCAAAGTTCTGCCCTGTAAACATTTCCCTTCTCCCATGTCTTTCAGGATTGTCCTATAAAGGGGCTGTAACACTGAAGCTGTTCACTTCTACTGGTGCCTGGATAACATAGAGAACCATCAGCAAACCAGGTCCTAGTAGTCACTTCCTCAGTCAACTGAACTAAAGGCACACTCCATGAGGCTATAGGTTCATACTTGGCAGAAGGCAGCATTATAAAAGGAGTCAGAATCATAGGCATTTGGGTGACTTCTTCAAATAACTTGCTTGTGCTTTCACGAATTGTTTGGATACAATCACATACATACCACTTCCATTTGATAATCAATTGCTGATATGCACATCTTACTTTATGACTTTGTGGACCATATAACACCCAGCTCATGATAGACAGCCCATGTTATATGGTAGCTTGGTAGCCCATTGTCAAATGTTCAGTTTCCACTAAGGCCCAATAGAGAAACCTTTCAAAGAGACTAGGTGTTTGTAGATGATAGTACAGTCATGCTCCAAAACCCCAAATGTCTCTTCAGTGATTCACTTCTAGGGGCCTACCAAAAGGCTTAAAACTATCCTGATCTACCACTGACACTTGAAGTACGATCAGGTCTGCTCGATCATATGGTCAAAGTGGTAGAGCAGACTGCCCAGCAGACTGGATCTGTCAAAGAGCCTTCTCCTGCTCCAGGCCCCACTCAAAGCCAGCAGCTTTCCAAATCGCTCAGTGTGTGAGCCAGAGTAGCACACTCAGGTTGGGAATGTGCTGTCTCCAGATTCTAAAGAGCCCTCTAAGCATTCTGCTTCTTTTGTGGTGGTGGGAAGCCCATGTAAAATAACGTATCCTTCACTTTAGAAGGAACATCTCTTCATGCTCCATACCACTTACCTTCTTAGAACTACAATGAGGTAGAAGGTCCTTACTGTTCTGCCTTACTGTTCTGAAAAAACCTTAAACTATTAAACATGTTAAATGCCATATTCTGTAGGTCTTTGAAGGGTTTGAAGACCATATTCCTACCAAAATATATCTCTACGTGACCTTGAAAACATACCTAACATGATTATAAGTTTGACTGTTATAGATGACTGTTATCCTGTATTTCATAATTTTACATTACATTTAATAGAGTTACATAAGCACATTACCCCCAAGCAATAGTTATCATGGTTAGATTTATTTCTTTTTTGAAGTGCATCTGTGCTACCAACTAGTCAAGTCCAAAGTGATTGCCAGCTCCTACTCACTTTGCCCAACCATCAATATAGTGAACCAATGTCATATTCTGTGGTGTGGAAGATGATCAAGATCCCTTACAATTAAGTTAAGACACAGGGTTGGAGAATTAATATACCCTTGATCCAAAATTCCAAATGTATACCGCTGGATTTGCCAATGGAATCAAACTTCTCCCTTGGTGGTCCTTATGGCCAGGTACCAAGAAAAAGGCTAGATCAGTAGCTGCATATCTACCAGAAGATGTGTTAATCTTCTCAAGTAAGGACACCATATTTGGTACTGCAATTAGAGACATTACTTGATTGAGTTTTTGATAGTCAATTGACATTTTCCAAGATCATCTGTTCTTTGCACTAGAAGAAGATGGGAGAGTTAAAGGGAGATGTGGTTGGTACCATCATCTCTGCACATTTTTTTCAAGCTGTTTATGGAGGTGCTAATCTCCGAAGCTCCTCTAGGGAGCATCCCTAGCAGAGGCAACACTAAAGGCATCCATTTAACCCAATGGTTCTTCTTCAACCTGTGGGTCATGATCCCTTTGGCAAACATTTATCTCCAAAATGTTTACATTACTGCAATTATAACAGTAACATAATTGCAGCTATTAAGCAGCAACAAAAATAATTTTTTGGTTTTAGGTCACTACCAACATGTGAAACTGTATTCAAACTGTATTGAAGGTTGAGAGTCACTGAGTTAGCCTTTACAACCATAACAGTCCTCACTCCGTGGGTGAGAGAACCAATGTAAGATTTTTCTGTCAATTCCTAAGCACATCTATCCCAATTATACATTCTGGCACTGGGGAAATAACCACAGGATGATTTCAGGGATCTATTGAGCCTACTCTAAGTTAGATTTCAGCCAAAACTCCATTAATCACTATAACCCATACTTTAACTGGAAAAGCACAGTGTTTCTTGGGGTCTCCTAAAATGTGCATCAATTCAGAACCGGTATCTAAGAGATTGTAGAAAGTCCAATCATTTCCTTTCTGCCATTGAAGAGTTACACTTGTACGAGTCTGGAGGCTCCTCTGGAGAAGCACTGGACAAAGACAAACAGAAAAACTCATTGGTTCCAAGGTCCTTTCTCAGGAGCATCTTTTTTTCCCCTTCATTAAAGGGCTCAACTCTGTAAACTGGTTCACAGTCTGAGATTCCCTTTTGCCACATTTCAATGTAGTTTTTTTTTTCATTTGTTTGAGAATTTACTCACTTAAATAGACTAAACAAAAATGTAGTAGGCCTCTTATCTATTTCATGCCTGGAAACACCATGATAGATTAGCCTGTACCAAAGTCCATATGAGTCATGAGGCAATAAAAATCACTTTGCCTGTGGTTGTCAATATGGATTTAGCCATTGTGAGCATTGCTTTGCCTATGCTGCCCTTACATAACTATGATCACCTTGTCTTTGATGATTCAGTGCTGTTACCTAGTCCTTACTACCTGGTGGCCCAATTAAACCAATTATATTTAATTCGCCAAACTGATCAGCAGTATTTCCAAACCTCATGTCTGACACAAAGAGAAGTGAGGCAGCAAAGCTTTCCAAATGTGCCGGGGCCCCTCTTACCATTCTGTGTCTTACAGGATTAGTGAAGGCATGTCTTCGAGACCTTCCAATTATAGAGAATTAGGTTTTATACAACACACCCATTCTAGCATTGCAATTTCCCTCATCTTAAAAATTCCTTCATCAACACCAAGGAAAGAGATATCAGGCACCTACAACTCCTTTTCCATAGGCCATGTATTTACAGATGTTTCAACCAACCATTCAAAGAAATTTTTGATGTCTTTGTTAACTGTAAGCTTCCATATTAAATGTGGACTCCACCCAGAGAGCATATTTCATTAAACTCACCCTAATCTAGTCTTATGTGCCTTCCACCTTTATCCCACGCTCTTAAAATCCATTCTTACACATATTCAGCTGGTGTTTGATTGATGAGTTAGTTAATTCATTAATCTCTTTAGTAGTGTAACACACTTCCTCCTTCTTGTCGAGGAGCCTGATTAGTCTTAGGTCTAGAAGCAACTGTTGGTGAGCCCTGAAGGACATCACTATTGTCTTCCCTAGTGTCCTCTTCAGAGAAAGTCACTCCTGGTTTAGCTAACAACGAAAGATTAATTTCCTCAGTCAAAGGCAGAAAAAGCAATATTTCACGGGGTGGGGTGGAGGTACATCTTCTGTTGAGGGTGGGGAATTATTTCTTCAGGAGAGATTAAACCCTTGAAGTCCTGATGGTTAAAAATTCTCAGCTTCCCACACATCTCAATACCAAGTTACAGGATTCCATTCTTTACCAATTAATGTCCTTACTTTAACTTCCACACTCTGAGGCTTATCACTGAATTTTCAGTCAACCTTATAATCAGGGCTTTGGCTTGATTTTCTGCAACTTGAGCTCTGAGGCTACTGGAGAACAGATTCTCTTCCTGGGCACATTTAGAAACCTTTAGACTGTCTACATTCACCTGGTAGTCAGCTTTATCCTTGAGTTCATTGTTGGCACTCACCATATTCTAAAATGTTAGACGGTGGTTGATTTTTATCATGGAGTATCTTCTTTTCCTTTGTCAATTTATCCAGAGATGCTAGAAAAATCCAACTAGAATCAATATTGTCTTTAGTTTTCTACAAGTTGCCAAAAGTTTTATATACAAAATCAACAAATCCATTGACTCTCACAATTAGTGATTCACTATAATCAAATGCATTTGTCTCCCTACATTTGTGAAATGTTTGTTTTCATGAGCTTCCAGTACTCCCAAGCTCCTAGGAGAGACTTCAGTAACTGGAGAGGCTTCAGTAATTGTAGGTGATGGGAAATTGGAAAAGCCTGTTCCAGATACTTTAAAAAATATTGTTACACTTCTGTTGCTCTAAAACTACTTCTAATACCTAAATTAGTAATTAGTAGGAGCTTTTTAGAGGAACAGAACTTATGGAGTAAATATTTTATGAGGTTTATTATAATGGCTCACAGGTGTAGTCCAGCTGATCCAGCAAAGGCTGTCTACCAACAAACGGTCCAAGAATCCAGTGGTTGTTCATTCTGTGAAGTTGGATATGCCAGATTCCCAAAGAAGTAGGTCCTGAGTAAGTGAACTAATGAACTTGCTACCAAGAAGTCAGCAAGCAGGCAACAGGGAGAGCAAGCTTCCTTTTCTACATCTTTTATATAGGCTGCCAGCAGAGAGTGTGGCCCAGATAAATGGGGGATCTTTTTACCTCAAAACATCCAGATTAAAGGCACATTTTCCAACCTCAAAGGATATAGATTAAAAGTGGGTCTTCCCACTTTAAATGGCTTAAGAAAAAAAATCCCTCACTAGCAAATATACCCAGCCACCTGGATTTCACTTAATTCCAGATACAGCCAAGGTGACAACCAAGAATAGCCATCACACCTACTTAACAGCCCAATTTCTCTACACTGAGATTGAATGATTTTAGTGTAGACAAAATGCATACTACCACACAGTATGTGAAAAAAAATTCAGTATTTGCTTCCTGGGTAGAAAGCTTGAGAGTGGTTCCAGAGAGGCTTGTGTTGCTCACATCTCTTCTTTAAAGTTGCCACTTCAGGTAGGTAAGGTTGCCACTGTATGGTCACATACTGTACTCATCAGAAGAGGCGTTACCCAGCTCTCATTTCATATTTGGTCTTAAACGTATTAGAAGGCAGAAACCGTCTCTGCCTTGCTCCTTGCTCATGGTATGCTGCCTGCTATGTAGAAAACACCTAACACTTATTTGGTCACTGAGTTGTTAAAAAGCTCCTGGTGACTGCCATGGTTGATAGGATGAGGCCCAAAGGAAACTTTGCAGGAAGAATTTCCCAAATAAAATTATTTTTGAACTGTAATGCTGCTTTTGGAATCAGCTCAAGGTTATTAATTAGGAGGGACACCATCCATTGTATTTACACGTTTGTCTTCTGGCTGACCTGCTCATATTGTTGAATTCATTTTTATCTCCCCTTTCAGAAAATTCAAGCAGATTTACAAAAGTGCAACCAAAAAGAAATTCATAACAACAATAATGTTAACAGAAACACATTGCTATAATCATACGTCGGATATACACAGCAAAAAGCAGCCCACAGGGTGCGTCCCTTATGTGTGGTTAGTTAAGGAGTGACAGAAATGAACATGAAATGGAGAACAAATGAGACTTGCCCAACCTAAGCACATGTCTGCGTGCCATCTGGCCCCTTGCTCCCCGTTGAGTAAAAGAGTTACTTACAGATAGAAAGAATGCAGTCAGAAGGAAACATCCCGGGATAACTAGGGTAACAAGATTCCCAGATTGAGAATGTGTGCACAGGAAGCAGGGCCTTTGCTGGCATCATGATATCCACATCATTATAAAGTCCCTTCCAGGGTTCCATGTGCTATGCAAAAGGGTCTTTCCAGTGAGCTCATATTTTCATTTGCTTGAAGATGAAAGAAAGGGCGAAAAGAAAGAATGAAAGGAAGGAAGGAAGGAGGGAGGGAGGGAAGAAAGAAAGAAAGAAAGAAAGAAAGAAAGAAAGAAAGGCACACTGATTATAAAACTCCCCACCATTTTTAAGTGGTAATCAGGGGAGCTGAGAGGTGAGGATCATTCGTAGTGTTAAGATACATTAAGCACAGACATACAAAATCCAAACCCAGTGCACATTACAAAAGCACAACCTTTCTCTCATAGCTCAATTCCTTCTCATCTAAAACATCTTGGCCAGGAAAGGATGACTTGGGACATCTAGCAATCATGCTGAGGTCAGGGTTGGCATTCGTGATTACCCAGAGAATATATTCACGTGTTCCTCTCACCGCTCTCTGAAACGCTCAGCTAAGGACATCTTAGTAGGTGCAGCTGGAAACATGGCAAAATGTGCTCGCTCACAGACAGTAGACAACGTCAGGCTTTCCACCAGACCACTGCCTGACCATGGGGAGTCACTAATTTTTTTTTAAAAGATCCATTTTAATAAAATGGGTGTCGTTTATGTGGCATGAAATCCACACACAAAAATAAAATTTGGATATGGGGGGTACTTACTTATTTGGTTTTAAAAAGAAGATAATAAGTTCTGTAATAACAAAATAAACAAAGGCTTATTTAAACTCTAAAGTAGGTGGAATGATGAGCTGAACCCTTTAGGGAAGGTAGTAACGGCAAAGGCAATGTTTTATGTTTTATGTTTAAAGCCATTGATTTATGGTCTGGCATTACTGAAGTGCTATCTGCAGCCCTGGGTCTCTGACTGATCCTAGTATAATCTCCGAAGCTCCTAGAGTATATTTCAAAACTGCAAATAAAATTTCCTTTCCAAAAATATTTTAATTACCTTTATATATGTGCGTTTGTTTGTGTGTATATGTGTGTGTGTGTGAGAGAGTGTGTGTGTGTGAGAGAGAGAGAGAGAGACAGATAGACAGACAGACAGATACAGAGACAGAGAAGTGTATTTATGCATATTGAGGCGAGTGTCTTTAGAGGTCAGGAGAGAGCACTGGATTCTCTAAAGCTGGAGTCATGGTGATTGCCACGTGTCTGCTGATGGTGCTGGGAACCAAAGTACATTGTGTACTAGAGAAGCAAGTGCTCTAACTACTAACCATTTCCCTAGACCCAGTTGTCTTTGATGTCACCCATATTACTTACAGACTAAGTCTGATTTAGAAGCTCAGCATACAGAGAATTTTAATGAACTGGCTCTTAGTTTTCCAGCCTTGCCTTCCCGGACCCTCCGTGTGTGCCCTGACTTCTCCTATACCAGTTTGGAAGAGGATCCAGAGCCCAGGCTCTGCCACACTTCTCGTGCTGCTGCTCTATCTGTAGAAGAGGCGCATTCTTCTACCCTACACCTTAAAGTGTGCAGCTAAGGAAGAAAAAAGTAATTTTCTCACAGTCATGGAGGTTCAAAAATCCACTCTGAAGGTACCAGATGGTTCTGTGTTACGTGAGGGTGACCTTTCTGGCCTGCTGAAGTAAGAGACAGAATTCAGGAAACAAACAGCAAAGCTTCTGTTTTGTCAATGAAAATCCAAATATTTGAAGAATCTTTTTAAATTAATTTTTCTTGACTGTAAATATATTGTTCCAACAAAAACTGTTTTTAAAAAGTCCTTTCTCTCTTTGTCCTCACATTGCTTTACCTATTGGGTGTGTGAAAGTAGTCCGTTTCCTTTTCTTTTTTTCTTTTTCTTTTTGGTTTTTCGAGACAGGGTTTCTCTTTGG
The DNA here is from genome assembly GCA_028555095.1 of Dicrostonyx torquatus. Classification (NCBI taxonomy): domain Eukaryota; kingdom Metazoa; phylum Chordata; class Mammalia; order Rodentia; family Cricetidae; genus Dicrostonyx; species Dicrostonyx torquatus. The sequence continues at coordinate 7,368,776 of JAQHUG010000056.1, read as the reverse complement.
CTTTGGAACCTGTCCTGGAACTAGCTCTTGTAGACCAGGCTGGTCTCGAACTCACAGAGATCCGCCTGCCTCTGCCTCCCGAGTGCTGGGATTAAAGGCGTGCACCACCACCGCCCGGCTGTCAGTTCCCTTTCTCTCTCTCTCTCTCTCTCTCTCTCTCTCTCTCTCTCTCTCTCTCTCTCTCTCTCTCTCTCTCTCTCTCTCTCTCTCTCTCTCTCTCTGGTGTTACATTCTACAAAGACATTACCCTATCAAATCAAGGCTTTTTATAACTTCATTAACCTAGTAACGCCCATAAGTCCCCACCCACAGCAGCCAGAACAAAGGATGGAGATTCTAAGCCTGGATTTTGAGGAAACATTAACACTTCATCCGTAATGATGAACTAACGCTCCCACTGTCTGAGAAAAGTCTTTGAAATAATTACAAACATTCATATTCTTAAATTGAACATAAAGGCTAATATCACTACCAAAATTACCCAGGTGGAATGCATCATGTGCAAGCCCCTATTATAAAAATATATGCCTTCATTAATAAATTTATAATGAATATGCTACATAGAAAGTCAAACAAAAAAACCAGGAGGGCCAATTAGAGGCTTTTAAAATATGGAGGCATCGATCAAAGAGCAGTAGGTTTGGAGTCAGACAACAGGTTCAAAATCGGCTTCTGCCCTGCCCCGTCTGTGTGAACACACAAGTTGTTGAGGTTTCGAAGCTTTCTGCGCCTGTGTCGAGGGCACTGCAGGGAAACTGAGTAAAACTAACCGAGGACTCAAGGGAACACACACCTTGGAAATGCCTATACCGCTAACATGAGCACAGCTGGGGAAAGAACTCTTCCAGGAAGCTCTCTGACAGAGTCTCAGATCCCTTTCTTAGTCCCTGTTGGAAAAGGCAGCACTTCCTGGAGCGTTTCCGTCTTAGCAGTCAAGCCCCACTGCGCCAAGCAGTTACGCATGCCTCACCATCCCTCTCAAGGTTGGTGTTTCATGCTGGGGCACCACCAGTGAAAACAGGAGTTCTTGGTTACTTTTTCTTTTCTCTCCCTTGCATGAGAACCAGCAAGGTTCAAATCTGAATCCTAAAGAAGTTGCGGCAAAAGTAGAAAGGGAAATTCTGTCCAAGAGAATCCCACATGGGTCACTCGAAAGCTGCGTCTACTCATGCTGGGACACTGAAGCATCAGAAATGACCAAGTGAGGTTTGAACATGAAGGTGACTGTACAGTGAAAGCTCTTATAAACGATCTCCAAAATAGCTCATCATGTACTATCAGCAAACAGAGACTTGTCTGCGGACCATGAAGCATTCAGTCTGTAGTCGGCACCGGGAGGGGAAAGTGACCTCCACCAACTGCTGATTATTGCTTTACCTTCCAATCAGCGACTCTCAGGTGCCACTTCCAAAACTTAAAGAAGTGTGTGGTATTTGCAGAGTTTGTGGCAACAAATGGAGACCAGGTGGAGGTACATAGGAAAAACCAAGAAAAATGGCTTCTCACCAGAAACAAGAGGGGAACAGGAGAGGACAGATTCAGGCACCCCAGGCTCCTGCATCCCCTGTTGTGAAGTTGTGTCTTGTGTGTGTGTGTGTTTGTGTGTGTGTGTCTGTGTGTTTGCATACACTATTTATTTTTATACAGCCCTCACTTCATGCTGAACTGACAATGATCTTAATTTTTATTATACGTTGAAAAGAATAAACGGAATGAAAGAAAAGATTTATGTGAACTAGCACTCTAATTAATGGAAAACTACATATTCATTATTTAATATATAAAACAGCAACAAAACTTCCCGGTACAATAAACTGTCACGGGAAACATAAATGGAAACAAATCTGAGAAACATCACCGACTGACAAATGCAGTATTTCTTAAGTTATTTCTTTTCTTTTTTTTTTTTACTTAAATATACAAAGGAGGAAATGTATTAGAAATGAACACTGAAGTTGCTAGCAAAAGACCACGGTGAATCTCAGCTGTATGAACGTCAGTGGTCCAACCTCTGATAAACTAGCCAATGTTTTCAAATCTCTTAGCTAGCTACCTCCCAGTCCTTCATACAGGAGTTCACCCAGGCAGAGATGGTTTTTTTTTCTTCTTAATCATGTGTCTTTTAAGATTCATAATTTGGGATGAGCAAAAGGCTCCGCAGGAGGTGGGGATGAATTAAAAACCATAAAATTGATGCCATCACTCTGATTGACATACCAGTGTGCAGCATACATTTCCTGTTTGTCAGGAATGAAAGGTGCTCACGCTCTGTAATAACACCTAATAATGTTTGCGAAAGACAAACTGTTATCTGACTACATTTTAGCAGGATGGAATTTTTTTTTCCTTCTGTCAGCACAGAAATCAGAAGCGGGAGTATATATTACAGCCCTATATAAAGAGTGACCTAGATCGTTAATAGCTGTAGCTATTCCGGTCCACTACTTGGACCTCCGCAGGTCTCTGATGCTATATTCCAACATGCTTGAAATCACCATTATAACTTAAGACTAATTCCAGAGTGTGTCCAGGGAGCTAGATGTCCAGGAACGCCATAATAAACTGCAGAGAATGAGGATCCTTCGTTCCCTATAGCTGTCTCATCACATTGGCCAACCACCCACTTAGAGCTTTGTCTAATTCGATAGTTTACTTCTGTGCACGGTACTAAAGATTGTCTTGTATACAGAAACCAGAAGACCCGAATCTCTATAGTGGCCATGACACCGCCTATGCGAGCAACCTATGAGCAAGCCATCTGACCTGCTCATGTCTAACACAGAAGCACAGGGACACTAACCTTGACAAGTCAGGAAATTTAAAATTAAAGGTAAAAATGTTACTTTAAAAAAATGTATATATCCTGCCACAAAGTGAAATACTTTGACAAAAGAATAAAGAAGACTCAATGAGACCTTATATCTTATGTACCATGGTAACATCAAAAACATAAAAGAAAAAAAAAGACTATTTACAGTCATTCAAGAATTATTCTTACAGTGAAATTTTAGCCCAAGATGCATCCCTCAACTCACAGCCCGGCCATTACCATTATATTCCTACTGAGTATCAAATTTTAGGTACCATTTAGAGTTAAAATTTTGGAGGAAGTAGAGCAAGGGTAAGAAAAGGAAATCTCTCTGAAAATTTCAGGAAGAAAACAAGAGCATTTGGGTTAAATGTGTTAAGGATGAAAACTTGTATTTTAATGTCTAAGATTCTGTAATTTTCATAGAAGATATCAAGCAAACAAAATTATGAGATCTGTGCTTCAGACACCTCTTAAGAATACACACATCGTCTCTGGGGACCAAGCCTTTCTTTGTCTCTGCACTTACACACAGCCCTGGCTGACCTGGGAAGCCTATGGAACAGTGACCCAAATGGAATAAATAGGAACAGTCTGGAGACTGGAGTCTTGCAACAACAGTGTTGCAAAGGGATCAAAAAATGCTTTGTAAAACAATTTGCTGCATATTGCTAAATCAGATAAAGGATTTAAGTAGACACAAGTTTCCAGGCTCTTGCTTGTGATGGCAACTCTGGGTGTGTGACATGGCAGTGCTAATTCCTTTGTGATTTTTAAATTCTGTGTTTAGTAAAAGAATAGGCTTTTGTATGAATTCTTCAAAGGTTCTTCTATAAAATCTGCTTGTTGACACGGGTGCTCGCAGACACACCAAAAATGACATTGTATAAAAACAGCAGATCCTCCCTGGTGCACCCCATTGGTCCTTTAAGGCAATGCACTCAGGACTTGAGTGAAAATGAATCACGGTCTGATTTCATTTTAAAGACACAAAAGCAAAACCAGAATTTGCGGCTCATGTTGTTGTAACTTTCAAGTGGCAGCCTAAGGTTGCAAGAATGTCTTTAGTTAGGCTGACGAGAGCTCGAAAGAAAGCACTAGAAAAATGCTTTTGCTTCTTATCTGCTAAAATCTAAGAACCCCAGCAAAATATAATCTGGACTGGACAGGTGGTCAAATCTTGATTGTCCTTTATCATAACTTTAAGTGTTGTCTATCCACGGGTTTGCTATGCGCCTGAAATGGGGTTATCAAAATAACATTAGCTATTCAGGCCAATGGTATTTATCGGAAGGATATAATCTGCATGACTATTTACCTCATGGAAAGCTTTGTGGTAAAATATAGGTGCAAATATGCATAAATCATATTTATATACTTTCTATAAAATTAGGCTGGCATTAATTAAATGGCAGGAAAGGCAATGAGAGCATCGTTTGGAGAGTAGGCTTGTTCCAAGTTCTGATTATAACTTGCTTCCCAAAGAAGGAGCCGCCCACAGCTTAGAAGACAGATGAGAGGATGATCATCACAGATTTGCTGCGAACAGCTCTGCTCAGCTCTGTCCCTGCCAGACTCAGGACCACACACACCCTTCCAAGATGGCTAAAGGAGCCTTTCAAAGAGAGAACCTATTTCTTGCTTTAGATCTCACAAGGATGGTATGTTCTTGCCTCTGGCTGACTTAAATCTTGCCCATAAAATTGAGAACTGCCCTCCAAAAATACAGTTCTCATACTTCTGTCACTGACATACTGACTACATGCTATATGCTAGACATGAAAGGCTTTGGATGGATTTACCTGGTGCGGGAGAATTGTCTGTATTCTGTCAATCATGTTTTAAATAAACGCTGATTGGCCAGGCAGGAAGTATAGGCAGGAAAACCAAACAGGAAGTAGAGGTGGTGCAAGGAGAACAGGAGAATTTGGGAAGCAGGAAGTTTCCCTGGCATCTTTCCGCAGACCACCAAGGAAGCAGGATGTGTCCCTGTCCCAGCTGAGAAAAGGTACCGGTCATGTGCCTGGCATGGATGGGAACAATGGGTTAATATAAGTTATGGTAGGAAGACTGAGCTAATGGGCCAATCAGTTAATAACCTAATGTAGTCTCTCTGTGTGACTTTCTTTGGGGCTTGCCGGCTGTGGGGTACTGGGCAGGACAGAAACCCCAGTGAGCAGGCCCCTCATGTTACATTTACCCAGGTTCCCAAAAATACCAGGAAACATGCTGTAATTGTCCAAACTCACGGGGAAAAAATGGCACAACATCATCCTGGTTACAGTTATGGAAACTCACAAAATTAGACTTGAACTCATCCTTCCCACCTTGGAATTAACCTTAGCTCCCACTCGTCACTTGATAGAATGGGTCAGAACATTATAGGAAATGACCCAAAGGGAATTCTTTATATCGCTATAAAGCAAAGGCGTGTTTCTAATAAGTCATAATTATCATTTTTCCAGAATTGCTTCAGTGAGTACTTCCAAAGAACCACTTCCCTGTGTGGTTATATTGGATAATACTTACTGCACAGGTACAATGGACTAAATATATGCCTGGCGACTAGGTACCAAGGTTTAGCAGTGAGTAATACAATTTGAATCCAATCAACTACAAGTGACCTTTAGGCAAAGATGTCACTCATAACACATTCTAGTCCTTACTATGGTTAGTAGTAATAAAGAATGGAATAAAGAATAAAAATAAGTTTAAAGATTTATATTCCTTAGCAAGAGAGAGATCAATCCAAGAAACAGTAAATAAATTACATGGAAAGAAATTATTTTAATATAGGAGTAGAACAGGAGAAGTTGAGAGTGACAAAAGACAAGTGTTCCCAACTTGACAATCTCACACTGCCAGAGAACTCCTGACTATACATGACCTTCAAAGACCTCCTCAATCTGACCTTCATTTTCCTGTTACCAGCTACATTTATGGAAAAATCAAGAATATATCTGAATTTATTCAACATTTTGTCAGTATGGTTTTAGCACAGGGCCTGAGACCTAGTCAGCATTTAAAAATGCTTACAGAATGAAGAGATGGTATTCTAAACAACTCCAGCTATCCCTAGCATCAGCTTAGAGAGCTTTTTCCTGTCTTGCAATCCCTATAGAAGATTGCTTCTGTTTTCCCCTTTGGCAACATAACCCTTTTGTCCCTTCTGGAATGGTTGAAGTGAGATTGTCTAAAGCAAACATGAAACATTTTCAAAATCCACTAGAATTAGCTTAAATGTGGCTAAAATTGCCCATGATCTGAGCATGTCAGAGAGGGACAGACAGGTAGTGTGTCTGGATACTCAGCTCCCAGAACCTCTTGCTCACATGAGTGCCAGATTGTGACACAGCCTACAGAGGCTGTGAATTCCCCAGAGTGACCCTTTCAAGAAGACTGACTTTCCCCCTTGGGCAGCAGCTAGTAAGAAAGTAAATTGAATTTCCTACCATGTCAGGCCCCAGGTTCCATCCCGCACACTGCTCTGCAAATTAGGTAGCTGGTCTTGGATTTGAAAAGAAAAATCATTGTGTTTTCCTTTGGGCATAAATTACAACAGCTCTAGAGTGGTGGAAGAAGACTGTCTGTGAGAAGGGGGCAGTGTTTGTGGACTTAGCTTTGTACTCTACATAATAACAACCTTTTCTTAGGAGGCATTGAACAAAGTCTTATTGAACTCACTTCAGAATGGGAATACATAATTCTATTTTATACAAAAATATAGACATTCCATGATTTACATTTACTTAGATTTGAAAACTGGCTAAATAACATTGATTCATTTTCTATTTCTGAGATTATCCTTGTTTAATTCAAGAGGAAACATTTTACAAATTGACTATTAAAAAGTGCTTTGGATGTTTATCCTTACCATGGGCCTGCCCAAATCATGTTAGGTGCATGTCAATTTACAGGAATGAATGGAAATGGGAACTCTGCCTTCACTTTTTGTCAACCTGCATGCTCCACCAACGGTACCCGTTCACTGTCAGGGCTGTCAATCTTACTGTTCACACAAGCTCCTTAATGCATACCTCCTAAGTTGCACCTGGCCCTTTTGTGACTTCTTTGTCCCTTCTCAAATCATCACTGCTCAGTTGAACATCCTTTCTGTGGCATGGCAAGGCCAGAATACGTGAGTAAAAGCACCATGTGATTTCTCCAAGGTTAGCATTCCCCCGGGGATGCTTCTAAGTGAACCTAGAAACAAACAATGTACAACAACAGATATCCAAATTCTCTTTTTGTCATACAAGGCAGCTGTTGTGTTAAGTAGAAAACATGGTGAGAATTTAACGCAGTGACTGGAAGTAATTTTCATTGTGGTACATAGACTGAACAGGTCAAGACCAGAAAATTTTCATATGTAATAGGCAACACTTTTGTCATTGTGACTTATTTGGAGAGGTAGTGCTCGGCTTACCAAGAAAGTCTTTAAATTGTTACACCGCTGTCCTTAGTAAGCAAGAACTATTTTATTGCTACAAGGCCTGTATGTTGTCTTTTTAAAACATGCTATTAATCATGGTTAAATCATATAGTTTGAAATATAGCTATTACTGTCAAGCAAAAATAAAATCCAATACAGCTGTAAAAAATGTTTGTTAAGAGTTAAAATGAAAAACCTGGATGAATTCTAAAAAAAAATAGTGATAATTATATTTATGAATTTCTTTTTATGAGGATTTTCATGAATTTAAAGAGAAGAATAAATTGAAGTCCATTTTAAACAGATGTAGACTTAACTGCATGAAAATCAAGGTAGAATTTTAATGGGGCAGCTCTAAGAGTTTCTTAGTCAATCATGCTGCCCCTGTCACTTCTCCCTCCCTCCCTCCATAAGACTGGATTTGGAGTCAGGGGCTTTGCAGAAGTGGTCAGATGAAAGAAGATTGTTAGGTTAAATCATTGATCCCATGGACCCAGGACCTTTAGAAGGCAAGGAAGAGATCTTAGAACCTTCCCTCTACTACATGAGAATGGAGTGAGGTGGGACAAGAAAGCATTCTCAGCAGAATCACACCATTGTCACAGCCTGATCTCCGGCTTCTGGCCTCCAAAACTGTAAGAAGTTACTGGTATTTAACCTATCCAGTCTGTGGGAATCATTATGAAAGCCCATGCTGACTGATATAGCCTTTGAAGCAACGTATTTGGAATAAAAAAAATACTTAGGAAATTAAAGGAAATGAATTTATAAGAATTTTTAGATTTTCATATATGTGAAGATTGGCATCTTTTAAATTCATCTCTTATTAATTTGTAAATACAGTCTGCAAGAACAGGTGTGCGTGCACGGGAAGCATGACTTCCAACGAAACATCTTTGCCATCTTCCAATGTATGTTCTTATAAGCTTGTCACTTTTTTGCAAACTTAATTTTACTATGTAATTTTTACTGACAAGAGGTTCTGTACAGTTAAAAATCAATAAAAACTCAAATGTTGCTTTTAGCAAAAGAGAAAGTTTCACTCTGCCTTAGTGGTTTTCCATTGTCTTCTCTTCAATCTTCTGGTCAACAGAGCAACAAACATTCTAAAGGGCATTGGACAAGCCATGCTCCTATATCCAAATTGGAGGAAGAGTTTTCCATGTTCTTCATCTTGCTATGAGATACTTGTTAAGAAAAATCTTAATACAAGCCATTCCCCCAACACAAAGAACTCCAATTAAACCAGATTACACCAAACTAAGTGCCAATGTTTACTAAACGACACATTCCCAGGTGGCCGGGAGCATGACAGGGGGAAGAAAGAGGGAGCACACACACAAACCCAAAACCACATGTTCCTTTTTCAGGCAAAAGCCTAAATACACTATGGGAGTGGCCGTGACCCTCCTGGGAAGGGGTTAGAGTTTGGCAGTCTGGGGTGACACTTCCAACTCAATATTACATTCCAGCCTCTTTGGATAAAGGGGTGTCAGATGGCTGAGGTCTCACTTTTGACCAAACATCCCAGAGTCCTTGGATATAGGGTTATTGGCTCAAGTCTAGCTACTTCCTACAGACATAGGGTGACATGGAAAAGGGGAGAGCTGAGCTCAGCAAGAAATGTAGCTGGAGCAGAATCCGGTTTGCTCTCATCCTGGAGTCCTCAGGCAGCTGCATTTTGAGGGAGATGAGAAGACAGGTGGCTTGCAGAAAAAAAAATATTGTTATTACTGGTCCTATGCATTAACTGCCAGAAAGAATGGAACAGGGAAGTGCTCTGGTTGGATAGGAGAGGCTCGGGTGTATCAGATACAACCAGATTTTAGTCAGTAGGTATCCTTCATCTAGGAGAGTTGGTGTCAATGGTGAAGTCCTAGGAGCTGTTACAGGTGTTTGGCGTTATCTGGAGAGTGCTTTGTGAGTTGGTCTTGTCCTAGGCAGCAGGAGTGACTTGAAAATATGCTTGAAACTGGCTGGGATTAGCAAAAGGCTCTGGAGGGTGTTAGTTTTTTGTTTTGTTTTTACCAGACCTGATTTTGATACAGCAGTAGAACTTTTCCCAGGAAACTGTAAGAGAACTGGAACAGATTTACATCATAGTAAAAGGCTATTGCTTTAGGTTAAAAGGTCTGAACATTTTAGAAGACAATTAAAGGAAATTGGGAACTCTGATCCTCTGAAGATACACCTGAAACCTGTTAATCCTGGACTATGAAGCCTGTTAAAGAACAGTGCCTTTTAAGTTGTCAAATGCCATTAGACAGATCTGGGAGGGATAAATGAGCAAAACTGAGACAGTTTTTTTAGATACGCAGGCAATCCCACAGTTTCTCCTAGTCCTAGGAGAACACCAGTTTTAGAAGCAGTGCTTGGTTAACTGTTGTTGAGAACAAGAGGTCCAAAGATTTTTTTTTTTTTTGGGGGGGGGAAATTTAATCTACCTGGCTTGGCAGGATGAAGAGGTCAATTCCCCGAAAGGCATCCAGGAAGCTGAAGAGGTGGAAGGCCACTTTTTGCTGCTGTGTGGGTTGTTTCGTCAAACTCAAAGGCAAAGCCTGGAGACAGAAGGTCTTCCGTATTCTTGGAGGAGCTAAAGGGTGCTGCAAGAGCTGAGATGTGTCTGTGTTAGAAGCTCTCTTGTTAAAATGCCGTAATCTTAGATCGGTAAAGGCACTTGAGAACTAGGCACCATTACCTGTTCTTTAAGCTAAATTTAGGCATGCATTCTATCCAATTAGTTACAGTTTATCATTAGTTTTATCAATGCTAGTAGATAAAAGAATATTAAAAATTTTTAAAAAATATTTATTTATTTATTATGTATACAATATTCTGTCTGTGTGTATGTCTGCAGGCCAGAAGACGGCCCCAGACCTCATTACAGATGGTTGTGAGCCACCATGTGGTTGCCAGGAACCGAACTCAGGACCTTTGGAAGAACAGGCAATGCTCTTAACCACTGAGCCATCTCTCCAGCCCTATTAAAAAATATTTTAATAAGTCAAAGAGTACTAGCATGTGTGGTTACCCTTACCAAAGATGGCAGTGAGGTTAAAATGGCTGCTACCCATGTGTTTGTAATTTTCCAGAGCTACTTCAGTCTGGCAGCACACATACATACAGAAACATACATCAACATACTCACACATATATATTGTGGCCACGTCATTCTAACAGAAAGACAAATAAAGCACTTTTAGGACAAATGCTGTAAGAGCAGGTAGGGGCAAAGGTGAGAAAAGCACAGCAAACAGCTTAGAGAAACAGAGAGCGGGGAGGGGAGCGGGGTAGGATCACGCATCTAGGAACCATGGGCTTTGGAGCATTGTTAATTTATGTTAGATAGCCCCAATTTAAAAGGATTTTTTATTTTTTTTATTTTTTGTAAAAAGGCAGCCAAAGGGCATTTAAGAATCAGCTTGGGCCTGGTGGTGGTGGTGCACGCCTTTAATCCCAGCACTCGGGAGGCAGAGGCAGGCGGATCTCTGTGAGTTCGAGACCAGCCTGGTCTACAAGAGCTAGTTCCAGGACAGGCTCCAAAGCCACAGAGAAACCCTATCTCAAAAAACCAAAAAAAAAAAAAAAAAAAAAAAAAGAATCAGCGTGGAATCGTAAGAAACCCATTGAAGTGCATGCCTGTACTCGTCTGTCACCGCATGTCTGCCTAGACAGTTCTTGAGCTGAAAAAGGGGGCTGTGAAAATCGAATGCCAGGCATTCCTGTACAAACAAAACTCACCTCAGTGAAAATTTGAGGCTTCCACTGCATGGGTCAGGCTTCCTGTGCAGGCCCGTGGCTTCATGGGAAATCATGAAAAGCAAATGGGTCACCCCAAACCGTATTGGGCATGCACTTTAAAAGAGGAAGTCATCTGAAGCCTGGCAGAGGGCGTGCGCGGGAAGGGCATTTCTAGTACAGCCCGGGGTCCTGGGCCCATGGGGGGAAAAACAGACACTTTGGGTGGGGGCCCTCTATCTCTTAAGAAAAATCTTAATACGAGCCACTCTGCCAACACAAAGCACTCCAATTAAACCAGATTAGACCAAATTAAATGTCAATGTTTAATAAATGGCACACTCCTGGGAGGCCGGGAACAAGGCCGGGGAAAGAAAGAGAGCACACCTGCAAACCCCAAAACTTGAGCCCCTTTACCAGCTCCACCTTGTGGGAGTGGTCCTGACCCTACCTAGGTAGGGGTCAGAGCTTGGCAGGCTGGGAGTTGTAGTCCAAGCACTTGTCAGGCTGGGGTGACACTTCCAACTCAATATTACAATCCTTGGGTTTTTCTCCATAACCCCAGGAGAAGTGTCTGATCAATTTAAGTACAGGATTTCCGGAACCAAAACTTTATGCCAATGAAACTCTGGTACCTCTGAGTATTCCGATGGTCCTTTTCTGATCTGATCTTATTCCTGATGCCACTGTCAAAGCATAGAATTGAAGAGAGAATGTACCAAGATTCAGACAAATTTAAGTTCTGGTATTGTCATTTATTAGCTGTGCATACTCAAAATTCAGACTCAGTTTCCTCATTAAAGATGGTCACCAATTCAGTCGCATCCAAATACATGGAAAAGACAGGAAAGGAAGACTAGCTAAAGGTTAATCTGTATTAGAGATGAAAAATTCTGCGGTGAATGTGGCAGAAGATGACTAAATACATAACTATATTTTTTCTTCCACCCATGAAGACTACACTTCCCAGCATGCTTTGTAGTTACAATTTAAGCCATATTTTAGGCATTACATATCACTTCCAGCCATGGACACAAAATGCATCACATGATCATTTTCAGTCTGCTTAACAACCGCGTACGCAACAATACAAGAAAGGAACTCAAAGAAGGTTCTAGAAAACTCTGCTACAAGATGTTAGATTTGGGATTCCAGAACAGGAAGTGGCCTATCACACCAACTGTGATCTAGCCCGAAGAAAAAAATCCTTTAATGTTATTTCCCTTCTCAGATCTTTGATTGGGTTGAAGATTTGATAAATGTAGTTAGTTACTTTCTTCTCACGACTTGGCCAATTTATTGATTGCATAAGAATTAAGTTAGTTGACTGAGATGGAGGGGGGAGGGCCTTGGGCTTCCCATAGGACAGGGTATCCTGCACCATCATAAGGAAGCAGGGGGAGGGCAGTGGGGTAGTGGGGGAGCGGGAGGGCCGGGAACAAGGGGAGTAAATGTAAATTTTTCTTTTAACAATAAAAATAAAAAAAAAATAAAAAAAAGAGTAAAGTCGCCAAAGGTTTAGAGTTTTCCTGTCACGTAAACTGGTTATAAATTATCTATTAGTCAGGCGTTTCAAGAGGTGAGGATTGCAGGAACAAATGCGATGGGTCATCAAACAGAAAAGTTAAGATTTTTGCTCATACAGACAACTGATCTGGGCCCACTGTATGTCCTCTTCCTTGTCACTTTCCCATGTCCTGAGGCAGGGAAATTACAAAGAGCCTCCCCATTCAGCTCTCCACCGGGGATTGACAACACCAAACAGTGTTGCTTGGAGTTCTGTATCACAGAGGAGAACATGGAACGTATTTTTCTGCTTTACTAAGCGCTTGGAGAGCCCAACAGAGGAGCAATAACCTGCCATGCAGACCGAGACTTCATAGTCATCCCCGCTGTTGGCAGCCCAGTGGGAAGGGAGAGGGGACCACAGCAAAAGCAAGCATCCAGAGGACTCAGTCTCCCACAGCCAGACACCCCACCATTACCTGGACAGAATGAAACTAAAGAAGCCTGAGTTTTAGTCCCCATTTTTCTCCTTTCCCCATTTCCTTTTCATGTTTTACCTCCCTCATTAAAATGCCTTTGAGTGGCACAAAGACTTTTCTCTTCTCCGTACAGGAGAATATTGGAATTGCTGTGGCTGGGGGCATGCTGAGAGGTGCTGTCCATCCTCCAGCGAACTGCATGACAATCCTGTTAACCCTCCTATCAGGAGGTCATTAAATAGTTTTGAAAGCTGTTTCCTCTCGCATCAGAGCTGCATGCAGAATCAGATCTTTTTCATGGAAGCCAGTCGACAGCACACGGTTGAATAACAGCCCTCCCGCATTTGTCTTCTTGCGCTTTTCTTGCTCTCTGTAGCTTTGCTTCTCAGTTTTGGTATTCCGTGTGTTTTCTTTCAATTTTTGGTTTCCCTTGTGTTTCTTTAGTCTTTTCCCAGTTCTGCCTGCTAACATAGTTTCCTCTTTTCTAGGTCCTTTCAATACCTTGTCAATCACTTTGGCCAAGGCAGTTTTCATTTATTCGGCATACCGTCATCCTGGGCATCAGTCTGCTTACATTCTGTGTAGCTAGTACTAGTGTCTGGTACTAGCGTTGAGTTAAAAAAAAAATAAAAAAAACCCCACCTGCTTCTGTAATATCCAACTGGTCTCTGCATTTCATTCAAAATCTTTTCCAGTTCCAAGAACATCTTCCCGCCCTGCTTCCCTCCTTTCAATCTGTGGCCTTTCCCCCTTTCTTCCTGCGTTGTTGTTTTCTAATTAAAGCTAACAGAGTCATACGATGTCAGAACTTCTGACCGAATGCATGGATAGCAAACAACTTTTCGGTTTTTCTCCCCTGATCATTCGTTCTTTCATTCAGCTTGAAAACTCGACTTCCTTTTGGCTTCCTAAAAGCATTAATTTTTACCTCCAGGACATAGGAAACTTACATTTTTAACCACACTTTTTAAAAAAGGGGTAAAAACTAAAATATGCTCCTGGTAGTTTGACTAACACAAAATGGATTCCCGGTCTCTGGAGAAGACTCCATAATAAGACCCTAGCACAGAATTAGCAATTCAAGCATTGAAAAATTTGGTTTTCAGGAGTGTCAGGTTTGGAACTTGACATTTTTTTTTTTTAAAAAGAAATGCGTTTGCAAAACAGGGGCCTAGTTATCATTAGATGAAGGACACTGATTTAATCTCCAGGGGTGGCTGAACCCAATGTCTGGGGTTCTTCCAAAGATTTAAAGTCATTTCCAAATGTTTTTGATGCAGTACAACCCAAAAAGATTTTTGGCAAGTGTGTTTCCCCCTCATTTTAAAGCCCATGCGTATTTTAAGGGAAATGCAATCCATATGTCTTTGATTCATTTACACTTAAATCATCTAAATGCCATTGTGTAAGAGCTATTTGATGTACAAGAATCCTGCAAGTCTGTTTTATAAGCCTTTTTAAGCCTTTTCTTTGAATCAGAAAGTCATGTTTTGCCGGCCCTAAACAGAACTTGAACTGAGAAAGGCTCAAGTTCACGTCTACGCTGAAAACCCGCAAAGTTTTGCGCGGCTTCTGTACTCAGCAATATGTTTCCCTTTGCCTGAAGCTCGCAAGCGCCCACCATGTCTCCTCTCGGTCTCACATGTAGTGAGAATGGGGCAAATCAATTTCTGAATCACATTTTACTTGCAAAATTCGCATTTTGAACCTCAGTTATCTCCCAGGCACTGCCAGAAGTTAAAATAGCAACACTTGAAAATTAGGCTTTTGCTCTAAAAGGGCAAAACAGTCTATAGAGTACATAAATTACTGCTTCTGTACATTTATTTGTTTGACAGGTTTAAGATATAAGTGTGGCTTACATATGGGTTTTCAGGATGCCAGATTGGATGCTCCATGAGCTACAGTCACAAATGTAACCTCTTTTTTTTTTTTTTTTTAAGACTTATGTTTGGGAGAATAGAATTGGAACAATCTTGCTGTTCTGTACAAATCGAACTGCTGTGTCAAAACAGCAGTAGGGGTGATGAATATTTGCTTTTTTTTCCCCCATTTACTGCCTTTCTGTGGCTTCACACATGCCTGTAAGAGTGGTCAAGAGGATAGCTTTCCGGGTGACTTGTTCCCCTCTTTCGTGAAACTTCCATAAAATATAATGAATTGTATAGTAATAGCATTTTTGAGAAAAATGTGGAATTTATTGGAGAATTTGGAGGTACCTAAGTGACTAACGCTGATTGCTGTGGACATAGACACATGTCCTGAGAACAGATACATCTTTCGCAAGCAAAAGCATCAATTATCTTCAAATGTGAGACTTCTTTGTTTTTATTTAGACACATCTTCTAGGTTGTGATTCAGTAAGAAGGAAGAAATAATGATGGTGTGATTGTATGTGGAGAAGCAATGTTTTAAATTTGCATTTGAAGCTTAGGGGGTGGAGATGAAGTTAAAAAGAAAGAAAGAAATCCAGGTGAATCTAATTATTCCTTCTCTGCTCTCTATAGTTCACATACATGATAGGCTATCATATTTGTGCAATCAAAAGGACTATGAAATTTAAGTTGAAAAAAAAGGATTTGGGCACTAAATCTAGCAAACAGTTAATTATGCTGAGATAATTAGATAGCTGAAAGTGTTGGATTTAGTTCTTTTCCATAGTTCATTTTCATTTACTACCAAGTCTTCATGATTCTCTGCAGGCAGAAATTATTAGTATTCTATTCTTAGGTAGAATAGTGAATGACTGACAAACGATTAAAACGTTCAGAAAATGTGACAGAAACCTTCATGTTGACCTATTCACATATTTTCTTTGAAAAAAAGAAACAATAATTTTTCTTTATTGAAAACTCAACTTAACTTAAAATCTAAATTAAATGCAGAAACATATCAGTCTAACCATCAAAGCATATTTTCTAGACCATTTGAAAGCAACACAAAGAACGTGATTTATGATTTTGCTTCTGTTTTATCAAAGCAAACCCAAATGTACCGGTTAGAAGTGTGCAATTGTTAGTAGCACTGACTCTGGTTAAAATAATCAGCATATGTTGTATAAGCCCATATCAGAAAATATGCGCTTTAATTTGAGATCGGGTACACCAATAAAACATGATGCAGTGAGGTACAAGTTCACCTCCGACCCCGAACAGTGGCTTTTCACCTTCTCCCAGTCATGTTTGCCTCTACTTGTGAACCCTTTGCCAACCCTTGCCTGTGAACTCAGAATAACTTAATCAC
>JAQHUG010000056.1:7317065-7350969 GCA_028555095.1 Dicrostonyx torquatus | reverse complement strand
TTCTCATCCTCTATGGAAACAAAAGAAGAACCTCTTTTCCTAAACAATATATCCTTAGATCAATATTTTGAAGACAAAAAACCTTTAGAGTGTATATGTTGGTTTAGTTTAACAGTCTGTACAATGAAATGTCTCTCTGTGCTTAGCTCATTCACAGTCAAAAAATTCAAAGAAAACACAATAGTATACAGAATCCAGATTCTCTTTGCAAATTCCATCTTTACACAGCTTATTTTTCTTTACTCCTTTTAATCTATGACTGTCTGTACTCTGTCTCTTTAAAGACTTTACCTCTTTATAATACCATTTACATATTTTTGTAACTGTCTATATTCTTTTTCCTCTCCCAAGCCTACGTACATTTATCCAACACTGTGATGCATTTAGAGGTCTTTTTCATCTGAATTTGTCTTAATTGCACATCTGTAATTCTTCACTGACTAGAATGGCCTCTTAAAATGCTAAGCACTTCTTAAAAACTTAAGCTGTGGCATATATATGGTACTACATGCTTGTTCCACACAGTCCAACATGGTGGAAGTCTGTTCACCACCTCTGCAAGCCTTGCACATTGCCCCAGTTTTAGGCACACAGCAGGTCTATGTTGCCATTAAACAAGTTGCAGTACATTGCTTACAAACCCCAAGTAACTGCTCAATCTCCAGAAAGAGACAGAGGTCATGGTAGCAGCTCGGCCCATGGCTGGGAAGCCACTGTCAAAGCTGCATGACTTTTATTGCACCTCTCTTAAAGCATCCGGCCCTTGCTTACCACGAGCCCATGTGAAAAAAGGAAACATGGCTGCCAAAAACCATGCTTAACCCTGTTCCTTTGTGTCTAGAATTCCTTTTTATGCTTTCTCGAGTTTTTATGTGGATGTAGTTATCCATGTTGATGGTGTTAATTGTTGGAGGGAAGACCACTTGTTTCCCAGGTGCCTGGCATCTTAGACCCCAAAAATATTCACATAGAAACTATATTATTTAAATCACTGCCTGGCCCATTAGCTCTAACTTCTTATTGGCTTACTCTTATATCTTAATTTATCTCATCTCCATTAATCTTTACATCACCACAAGGTTGTGGTCTATCAGCAAGTGTCAGTGTGCCTGTCTCTGGCAGCTCCATGACTTCTCTTTGATTTTGTGTCCTTTCTCCCAGCATTGTTCAGTTTTCCCCACCTATCTTAGTTCTGCCCTATCAACAGGCCAAGGCAGTTTTCTTTATTTATTAATGGTAATCACAACATACAAAGGGGACTTCCAACATCAAATCTAAACCTATATAGGCATAGAATTAATTTCTTTTTCCTTTTTTGCATAGAATTAATTTCATGAATTGTCTTAAAACTTCCCTCTGAGTCTTACATTTAAAAACAAACAAACATACACAGACTTCCTTCTTTAACATAAATTAGTTGTTCAAATGGTGACACCCAAGCATAAAGTTACAAGAAGATTGGTAGAACACTAATTTGGCTAAACTATGTGAAGGTACAATGCTAATTACATTCTTTTTTAGTCACATTGATCTAGAATAAAGACATCGCTATTTTTCAGATACGATTATATTTTATTGGATAAATTGTTTCTGTTGCTCATGTTTTATAATTGCATTAAAATAAACTCTTGGTCAATTTCTACTCATGGTTCCTATCTTAAGGTTTTAGCTGATTCTAGTACCAAAATAACTGGGCCTTAAAGTTTAGAAATTTGAATTCCATCAGGAACATCCATTTCTCCCAATTCTAGAATTACTGCCAGCACTCAGGCAATATTTTCTCATACTTTCTGCTGTGACATTTGTAAGGACATCTAGGGAGGTAGGACCGCAAGATTGGGTAGCACACATCAGGCTTCATTTGGTGGTGCTCAGACAGTGGAAGGAATTCTTCCCACCAAGTTACCTTCCTCCCAGGCATCCACCAGTGGAATGTGTATGTGATCTAGAGGAACGGCAGAGTTCAGCATGAAAACTTGCATGCCCTGGTGACATCACTGAACTGGCAGTCTCATTGTCAAAGAACTCTAAGGCACAGCAGTAGTTTTGGGGGTCTTTTATGAGTTTAAGGTTTTTCTAACCTCTTATTAGCAGATTTTAAATACAATGGCATGTATATATATTTCAGGGGCTAACTTGTGCTATTTTGGCTTTAAACATTTTTTTTCTTGCAGGTGTACATTGTACTTGGAACATATTCTCACCCCCATTAGTCAATTTCTTCTCTTCCCCATCATTCAAATTTCCTCCCCTGGAGGACTTTTACTTCTCCTTTCACTTAATATTTGCACATATGAATTTATATGATCATATGAAATCTAGGAAACACATTATTTGGACTATTTTTAAATTGTTTTAACATATGAAATTGAGACTAGTATCACAGTTCATGAGAAGGGTTTTACTCACTGTGGTGAAATACCTGAGACAAACTACTTAAAGGAGAAAGGCTTACTTCAGCTAACCTTTTCAGAGTGCTCACTGAAAGACAACCAGAAGTGGGAATTAGATGTCTAGTGGCAGTTGGGAGAGTCTGGAGAGAGAATAGGGAGTGGGATAGAAGAGACACCTTGTAGTAGTACCAAAGAGTTTCAGAACACAAATTGCTTTCAAAGACAAGACCCCGGGGAACAGTTTCTTCCAAAGTTGTTCCACCTAATTCTCAGGCAAGACAGACTAACTGATGATGCTCTCATCCATTGATCCAAGTGCATCCAAAAGTGCAATGAGCTGAGGACAAAGTGCTCAGAAGACCACAGGAGGAACTGAGAAACTCTACTTGAACCACTTACATGATTTTTTGTTGGTTTGTTTGCTCTTTAGTTTCCTTTTAAAATTAATCTCAGGGTACAAATACCAATTCATCAATCATCGTCACAAAACACAAAGGAGTCCAATGTGCCTTGTTCTAATTGAAATGACACTTTTTCCCACTGTCAATACTTGTGTCACAGCTTCTCCAGCTCTTCCTCTCCCTTCTCTCTGCTTCCTAACCCCATACAATAAACAGCTTTGTCTTTCCGCACACTCATCATACCGTTCTGTCAATCACAGGATCCAACACAGAGATATGAGATACTAGGGGCTCAAATTAGGAGTGATAGTAAATCTTTCTTCCTTCTAAGTTTATCTACTCAAGTATTTTCTATAGAAGCTGACTAAAAATATACCAAAGACCAGTTGAGAGCTATGGAACTATGGTTTATGGTGGTAATACCATCACTTAAGAGAGAGAGGCAAAGGATCACAAGTTGAAGACCAACTATACAGATGATGATATCCAGCCAGAAACATCAGCAGCAGCAGCAGCAGCAACAACAACAACAACAACAACAACAAAAATCAGTTTATCACAGCATTTCCTTACTTTTGTGTGGTATCAGCTGGCCTCTAGGTGATACCGCCATCAACCAGTGAGTAGACACTGTATTGTAGACACCTCCTGTCCGAATGTCTATCATTGTCCTAAATACTATAATCCTTTGGAAGAATTCCCAGGTACTCCTCCATACCCATCAACGGTCAACCCCAGTGACCTTGTTTCCACTCTTCTTACTCCATGTCTCTTTTTAAATTTCTTCATGATCTTCCCAGGAATAAAACTCACCCTAGACATGATAAATTTAGCTCTTCTCTTCAAACACACCCTTCTAACTCTGGCAGCCTTTCTCTTATACCAATTTGGGATAGCCCATGAATTCATTTTCCTCCTTAATTGCTTCATTTAATTTCCTATATTTTACATACATATATATATATGTAATATCTTTTTACTATATTTCACTAACCTTGGAGTTACCATACACATTATCTACCCCTTTGGCTCTGTATTTGTGCGATATAGATCTGTAAGTAGATTATACTAAATATTTATTCACCTTGATTCTGGGGACTGTTCACAAATGTTGCATGTCTCTTCAATCAGTTCTCATTCCTGTTTCCTCATTGGTCATACAAAACTTATCACTCTGCTGGAAACATCAATCCATTCCTACTCTCTTTTTTTTCCATACCAAATATTTGACTTATTTTTTTAGGGGAAAAATAAGCTCCCATTTTCACTAACTGTCTATTCCAAGAAGATTTTCTTGTTCATATCATAGTCTGTTACAATATATTTTCTTTCTCTCTAATGCTGCTTGTCTTCTTTTCACAAAATTCCTTCTACTTTATCACTTTGGAATGTTTCTTGAATATTGAGGATGCCTTTAAGTTCTCCTGCCTGCAACATCACATTCTTTCTCCATAATCCAGCAGGAACTTAACTGAATCAGGTTCTCTTGCTTCTCTCTTTGACATTCTTTAATGTGGGTTTCTGTTAGCATGTAGATATTCAATACTGGGTTTCTGCACAACTGTTAATTTCCTTTTATGTCACCTTTTTTTCAACTAGTCTAAGCTCCAACAACAATGATTTGCTCATAGATACCTGTGCTTGATATAGCATTTTAAATACCATTCAATACAAACAAATTTCTTTACTTTTGCTTTTTTTTTGGAGAATTAAAGCCTTCAGACATTTTTTTAAAATCCCTGTACAAATTTCACTGAGTTCTTTTCTCTCTACAAAATGTTGTTAAAATTTCCGGGAAAGCAAGCAGGCTTTTGAGATAATGTGGTATTTAAGCTGTGAATGAATACCTGAACAAACTGTACATCTAGGAGAGGTGTACAATTGGAGAAATGCTGACTCTAACCTCAGTTATTGAAGGAGCAATTATATATACTAACTGATTTAGTATTAGGAACTAACTTAGTAGAATAAATGGATTATCTCCTGGATGTTGCTTCTCCCAGTACTCCTACCCAACCTTGTATCTACCACAGTACCATACGCAGATAACATGTCCAATAATGCTTTGATAAAGGAATAGGAAAGGTAAGACAACAACTAGAATCCACTAGTATACCTTTTCTGCTCAATTTAAAAAAATATTCTATAAAATCTTCTCTTTATAGAACACCCCTAGACTGTACTTCTTATTACTATACAAGGGCAATGGTAAAATAAAACATTTGTCAAAGGAAAAAAAGAGTTAAAGGAGTTATAGTAGCAATGCCAGCAATCTCTGAGTGAGAATAAGGCAGATTCATAATTAATTTACTCTATATTTGTGCCATACTAGCTAAGATCTGCTAACTATATGTATATACATAAGATATATAAATACACATACACCGTACGTGTAGAAACACATTTTATATATGTGTATAGAGTCCAACCTTGCACATAGTGAGAATAATAAAACGTTCTCTTCATAAATAAGTAATAGAAGTCAGCCTTTCCTCCTCTCTGCCAAAAAATGATCTCTAAGTGATCACAATACACTAACTTGATTTATCAATTCATGTGTTCATTGTTAATGATCACATATTTAATTGTAAATAGAGCATACAAGTTTGGTCTATAAAGATTGAAATGCCAAGTAAAGGACTAAAGTAAATTTGAACTGTGGGAGAATATACGTCTGGAAAACCCAGAATGAACTCATTGAAGAAATTTGAGCCATACTGGGAATTAGGATAGACAATGTACATGCAGAAAACAGATAATGAAAAGCATTTTACGCCTGATGAACAATAGTTTCCTGGATAAAATGCTAGGGATGGATACAAGGATTAGAATGGTCATTAGTGATACTCAACAGGAGCTGAAGCTCTTTTTATTTTCCATGGCTTGTTTGAATTTTCTAGTGTGCCTTAGAATCTATTGGAAACATGATTAATTTGGGTCAGGGAGTTGTCGGTCAAAGTGATGTGTCATTTCTATGCTATGACATCTAACTGTTAGTGTATAATCCTCAACATGCTTCCCAAACAGTAACAGTGAAGACCATGGGTGCTCCCGGAACCTGGATTCAAGTGGTTCCAGAAAAACAAAGGCATTTCTGCCTAGATGAAAGTGCTCTATATATTTTGTAGAAAATAAATTTTAGTCATTTCAAGAGAGAGATTTTATAATGGCTTGTTGTCACACTTTAGCCTAGAGAAAACAGACAGGTAGAGACACAGTGAGCTACTCCATTTGATAGGCATATGTGACATATTAAATAAAGCAGTAATATGTTTGAAGGGGTAAACAAGTCAGTTTGCAGAGAAGCATGAATTCCATCTCAAAGCAGATAGAGTTTATTTTACAGGCAACAGAAAGCTGTTAAAAGCTTTCAAACAGGGAAATATTATGAACAGAATTGTGCGTTAGGAAAATTAATCAAGCAGGATACAGGATGCCTAGGAAGCAGAAAGACACTTAGAGGCGGGAAAACAAGCTCTGCTATTGTAAAAAGCCCAGAAGTCATGGTGTTTAAACTAGGGTAGCAGCAGTGGGAACCAATTTGGCAGAATGAATGGAACAGTCATTTGCAGGTCTTGGCAACTGATGAGGCCCACGGGACTTATAAATCATTCCAAGCTTTTGAGCCCGAATGATTGTTAGGATGGTGCTGTTGCGAGTTAAATAGGAAGCCAAGAAGGTTGAACAAATTTGAGAGGAAGAAGAGGAAATTTAGGTAAAGTACAACATTCAGCTGGTGGTGTCCCATGAACAACTGGAAACAAACTGAATACGGATTTGAATCCCTCGGGATATGTGAGATGGAAGGGTGCAATGATGAGGCTTTGTGTACTTCCCCTTTAGGCAACAAAAGGAGAATTAATGATATCAAGACAGGTATACTTTCACTGACACAAGGCAAAGGTGAACGTCAAACAAAATAGGTAACTAAGAGCACTTGCTGTAAAGGTAACTAAGAGCACTTGCTGTAAAATATATATATATTGGTGATTTCTTATATGGTATTTTCAAGTGGTTACTAGAGAAGAAAAGCAGAATTGAAAAGAAAAATGTAGGCAGTATAAAACACAGTAAAGTTTTTGTTTATACAATGGAAAGTTACTAAGCAGGTAAAATGAAACAAGTAAATTAGTGCATAAGAAAATATGGTTCATCTCAAAAATAGACTGCTTTAAACAGAAAACCTTAAAATTATACAAACAATGTGATTTTATTATCAGGCATACAAATAACATAGGCACATGGTCCTCCCACCTCAGTCTCCAGTGTGCATGAATCCTAAACAAATGTTATCACACTTGGGTTTTCCGGGCATTTCTTAATCCAGACAAACTGGTATTACATAGTAGAAGACAGAAATAGAGAACTCAGATCAAAGTTAAAAAAATCCAAACCAAATTATACACATAATAAAAAGTACAATGAATGTGATCAAATACTGTAACTTAAGAAAGACATTGGAATTCAAATAAGAAATTACAGAACAGACAGTCAAGGAAACTTCGAAATTGACAAATAACTCACTTAGAACACTAAGTAAGTCTCAAACATGACATTCTAGGAAATACAGGAAGAATGGTTGAGTCATTCACTCAGTGAGTGTTCTGAACCAGGAATAAGTCTATATCATCAAATGCTTATTTTTTTCTGTCCACAGAGAGTTTCACAGTCTAACTGGAAGGACAAGCACTGAAGACTTTTACTCTCTGAAAGAGAGCTTTTCTAATGAAAGGATAAAGTTCCACAAAGACATTTGTGTAGCTGGAATATATTTCATTGTTCGTGTTCAACATTGTGAAACAGTGGTTGCTTCAGACTGTAGAGTTTCTTGTAAAATTTCCTAAAGAGTTCATATACTTTCCAAAGGAATGAAGTTATAGCATAGGAACTCGGTAGGAACAAAACATTAGGTATGGAAGGTTATTCTCTGATAACTGTAACAAGTAAGAATCGATTTATAACCAGTATCTCAAGCAAAGATAACAGTCAATGAGCTAGGATATGGTGAGAGAGCTGTAAAGAATGTCCTGTGACGAAGACAAGGCTGGGAACTCACAGCATTGCTTATTGATTCATTTTGTAGAGACAGGAATGGAAATTCAGCTCAATTTCAATTCAATATGAAAAACTGAACATTGTCAAGATAAAGACACAAACTACACAGACATAGGAAAAGAGAACGGTTGTTGGATCATCTTGGAAGCAGTCTGCTTCCATACACCGAAAAAAAACCACTGAACTGTAAGTGCTGACAGTCACCTCTCCCTTCTGGACTAAACTATTTTTGCTTATAGAATACTTTTCTTGAAATTTTTTGATAACTGACCTTCAAGTCTCTCATGCCGTTGCCTAATTCAAGCAATGTTTTAGCTGACAGGAATGCAAAGTATTTTATTTACTAGGATACTTAACATATCCATGAATTAATAAAAATTAAATGTATAAGGTCAATCTTCTAGTGTATTTTGTAATGTGCTTTACAAAACATGATTGTCATGGGGTAATAACTATAAATATTCATTCTCTTATGTCACCTACATTCTAGTTACTGATCTACTGAGTCTACTGCAATAACTAACGAGCCTAAAATGTTTCACCTAGGAAAAAGGGGAGGGAAGAGGAGTAGGCACCACCTCTATATCAAGAATGTTTTATGCCCCTCCTCCCAACTAATAATGACACCAAATTGGAGTTGCTTTCTTCAGTTACTCTTTTCTAGAAAGATTTCAACCACATTTTTAAAAGAGTTAATTTTTTGTCTCCTCCAGCAATATGGTATAAGTGATACATTTCAGAAAATAAAAATGATGTAATAAATAAAATAAAATCATCACTAGTAAGTGTACTTTGTCCTCTTGTGTGTTTAATGTGGCATCATAGGCACGTGGCCCATATAAGACTTGTCAGCCTTGACCACTTTTTCCTTTCTTTACATAAATTTTGTTTTCGAAAGCTTTTTTTCCAAGTCATGAGTCTCACACTACTAAATTTCGTCATATTATGTAGACATGCCATAATTTATCTGCTATTTTTTTCAATTTTTATCTGTCCCATTATTTAAATTTGGATTTCAGTAAAAATGTACCTAGTCAATTCTCAAATTTAATCATTTGATTTTCACTTTTTCTATCCTTGAGGATAATTGTCTGTGTATTAAAGGAAAAAAAGGGCATCCTAAGAATCTTTATAATTTCTGATTTCTTATGAAGATTGGTATTAAGGTAGATTGTTTCACTAGCATTTTTCACATAATAATTTGTGATTATTATATCTCCATTTAAGCATTTCAGTATGCATATATGCCTGCACATTTTTTCTAAAGATGCAACAAACTACATTTATAGATGCACCATCACTTATTTAAACCTGTGGCTTATTGATGAATCTTGTTTTTGTTTTTCTCCTTTACTGTAGTAAACAGCCCCCTAAACCCTTACATACAGCTCACAAACAAATATATAGGACATATTTCCAAAGCTAATTTCTCAGTAAGGTTATAATTACATATGTAAAGCACATACCATAGCAAATTCATACTACAATGCACTCAGACACATCTATATATAGCTACATCTGAGAATGTAAAAAACAAAAACGGGTACAAGTTATTAAACTGTGCTAAGAAAAGGCATGGACTATGGAGGAAAATAGCATGAGGTTGAATTTTTCACATTCAAAATAATTTATCACTTTGAAATTTGTGCTTTCATTTTGATCTTTGTATTTCACTTATTCAAAGAGTAGATTTTAAATGCTCATCTTTTTACTAGCAAGATTGAGATCTAGTGACAGTAATCAAAGAAAAGAGCTTCAACTTGGTACCAAATAAGTGGTACATATATGCTAAATCACAGAGTTTGCAGTAGTCAGAGCTATACAAAGGCATCTAAAATTTTTGAATGATGTGGATATGATTACCAGATCCAGATAAATATCTGAAACACTAATTCCACAGAAAAGCCCATAAACAATTCAATGGACACTTAAAATTCTCAAATACTACAAGGAAGTTCTGAGGAAAATTCAATACTCAAAGAACTTTATGCAATACCTGTCACTGCCCGAGTATTTAACAATAGAGTGTGCAAAGTGGTCTCTTGGGCAAGGGCATGGGATAACATTTTAAAACAGATATGCATTGTGTAGTTAAGAACAGTCCGGGCTCAGCATCAGCTATTCCCTACAACATAGACAAGACTTGATCTAGGCAGAATGCCCTCTAATCAATGATACCTCTTCATTAGTACTTTTTGAACTAACTAGTTTTCTTTGTTTTTAATTTTTGGTTTTTCGAGACAGGGTTTCTCTGTAGCTTTGGAGCCTATCCCAGAACTAGCTCTTGTAGCCCAGGCTGGTCTCGAACTCACAGAGATCCGCCTGCCTCTGCCTCCCAAGTGCTGGGATTAAAGGCGTGTGTCACCACCTCCCGGCTGAACTAACTATTTTTCTATTCGAAAAGAGGTAGTGTTCCTTCAAATGAAGCTTGTCCTCACCTTCCAGCATGTCTGCGCATCTCACCTTCCTCGCCTTCCCAGCATGTCTGCACATCTCAGACATGAAAAGATGAGTTAATAGAAGCGCATATGAAAGCTGATGTTCAGCTCCGCAGTGTTGTGACCCAAAGGGAAATAAATCTGCTTTTCACCCATATTTTTCCTATTGTGAATCATATGGCCATATATTAGATAAAGCAGATGTGAAAGACAGCTGAATATTGACTAAAGAAGAGTAATTAGAGGAGAAAGAAATTGTGCCACAAAGACATCCAAAATGTATAAATGTAGCTTACTATAATTTAAAATTGAAAATATCCTCAAGTATAGAATTCATATCTTCAAACAGATTGGAGACATGCATCAAAGACAAAGGTCTGAAATAGCATATTACACTAACAAAATTCTAAGAATGAGGAAGGGTTCAGGATACTGTTCCAATGCCACCATCCTTCCCCAGAACAGCTGCGGGGGATGCCTGGCAGGTGGAGCTAATATTCCCTGCGACATCACCTTTTAAAATCGAGGAGAAAAGACATTGACATTACTTTCGGAGAAATAGGCAGCTATTTGGCAACGCAGCAAGTTTGTTGGTTTGTTGCTTCTCACAGGACTTAGTTCTGTATCATGAAAGTTCTTTCTCCATCTGCACATCAGTGTAACTGAGCACAGCGCTCCCAGAGCCCCAGCACATGTAGTACCATCCCTACGGCTCTTGTGGACCCTAGAACCCTTCTTATGTAGACAGCAATGCTTATTTTGGAGACTGACCGAGTCTATCCATGCATGTAAGTTTATTATATATGTTACAAACATTTGAGGTAGATTGTAATTTTCCAATAGTAAATACGCGGCTATAGTAACTGAAAGGTTATATATATATATCTGACATGTACTCATATGTCCATGATGTGTTTGACCAACTTCAATATATTAAAGATAATTTTCCCAATATTGGAAGAATATGTCTTTAAGTTTTGTGCTATTCACAGTATAAAGGATATGAAAAAAGTTCAATTCAAAATGCAGGTTTAAGATTTTACCCATCATTTAATCAAGATTATGGAGTCAATAAAATTGTAATTCAGTTCCAATTACTAGAATTTAGTGATTTTCAGGTTTAAACATTCTTCTAGTGGAAAAATAAATGGTCAATTAGTTAAGAAAACATGAACATGCCATGACATTGGCAGCTATTTCTACTGTATGTCATATGAGACATGAGCAACTTCATATGTAATACTATGCTTTGTCATTCGGTAAATTAATCAGGCAATAATATTTTAAAATGTATTATGCATGCTTTAAATAGCTGTTTCATTTTAAGTTTGCATTCTTAAAAAATCTAAAACATAGGAAAACCAGCCTATAGTCCACAACTCTGAAAAACCTAGACAACAAAGAGGACCCTAAGACAGACATCCATGGACCAGCATAAGAAAGAGGAAAAGACAAGATCTCATGAGTAAATTGGGAGCATGGGGATTAAAGGAGAGGGTAGAAGGGGAAGGGGAAGGAGATGAGGGGAGCAGAGAAAAATGCATAGCTCAATTAAAAGCAATAAAAAGCTAAGTAAAAGTCTTTAACAAGTGCTTTTTATAAAACTTCTAAGATTCTGGTAATTAAAGGTAGTGTGTGAGGAGCAAAAGAACAAAATTAAGAATTTTTCCAATTTCTTAGTAAACGGATTGTCTTAACCTCATCAAATGAGAAGGCATATAACATACAATAGCCTTTAACACTATTTATGTTGAGTCCTTAATCATAAAGTTTTAGCTGAGCATGAGCTTTTACTTTACAGTAAAGCTGGAAGGTTTCAGTGTGCAGCACACATACTAACTCACATATGTACACAAGCACACACACATCCTTTCTGATTTTATGAGCAATCCTGTCTTCATGCTTCTTTAAAGCTGAAGCTCTTTCAAAAGCAACACACTGTGCCAAATGCACAGTGATTATATGATGTGGACAAAAGCCCAGGGGAAATGTGTGAAACACATCAAAAATCACTCCACTTCAGACCTTTTACAGCCATTTGATCTAATGATGTTCATTCACTAAGGACTGATGTACTAAGAGGCAGCCATAGTGGGAACATAAGACATGTGATGTGTCAGTGAAACCACCATTTTCGTGATCTCTTGAAGACTATTTTACATGCAAAGTAATATGTCTATACAAAATAAATCACAGGAAAAAAAAACTATTGTTTTTTTTTTATAAAAACCCCACCAAGTCTTAGGAAAAATTAAAGCAGAATTCTTTATGCATATGATAATACATTGTAAATTGTATTGATTACTTAAATCAAAAGTGTGGATCAATTTAGTTTATGGAGAAAAATTAGTTTTTTTCTGGTTTGTTGTTGCCGCATGTAGTTTCGTCAGTAGATCCACGGTTGTATAGCTAAAACAGAAACATTTCTTCCTCTTTCTTTACATTTTATTCTTAGTTAATTTTTCAATCTAACTTGATCACGTTTCAAGATTCCAATACACATGTGACTAACAATTTCAACTAAGACATGAAAATAAACCTCAGAAATTTTCCCAGATTACAGGCTTATTTAAAACAAAGCAAAACAAAAAAATGAAGTGTAGAAAAAAGAAGTCTCCTCCCAAAAACCCAAGCAAGAAGTTAAGAAATTCAGATTGTACAAAAAAAGAATTACTACTGGTGTGGGAGGTCCTTCTGTCCGTGTGCACCTTTCATTGGTTAATGAATAAAGAAACAGCCCTGGCCGGTTGATAGGGCAGAACGTAGGTAGGCAGAGAAGACAGAACTGAATTCTGGGAGGACGAAAGCTGAGTCAGAGAGCCACCAGGGAGCCACCAGAGACAGACACTGGGAATTTTATCCAGTAAGCTACTTCCACGTGGTGATAAACAGATTAATAGAAATGGGTTAAATTAAGATGTAGGAATTAGTCAATAAGAAACTAGAGCTAATGGGCCAAGCAGTGATTTAATTAATACAGTTTCTGTGTGGTTATTTTGGGGCTAAGTTAGCGGGGCAGCTGGGACGAACGAGCGGCCCCCTTCCTGCAACATACTATTAGAATTTACTCTGGATCCCAGCAACAGACTCAACTTAGGGAAGTTAAAAACTTGGCTGGTTCCCATATCTCCAGGCTTCAAGCCTGCAGATGCACTGTGCTAGTCCCCAGACTCTAAGCTACAGCTAATACTAAAGAGCTAGATAGTTCTTTTGGACTTAGATTTCAGTCCTCTTTCAATAGGCTCAGGCTCCAGGCTAATTGTCACAAACTCAGCTATGGGCATTTCCCAGCACTAGTTCAGTTAAATAAAGATGCAGACGTGAAGCTCTTGCCTGAACAAGAACAACCCTGTAAATATAGTGTTTGGGTCTGCTCTATTACTAAATTCATTACTATGACTTCAGGATTCAGGCCAGCTCCAGAACACTCAACACTCAAGAGGCCTCAGGTGTTGGACCAGTCCTTGAAGATCCAGACATCTGGTTTTGCGTTGTGGACTGAGGATCCGAGGTCATCCTAATTCTAGGCCACCCTCGTAGATCTAGGCCTACAACTGTCTTCAGTATCCCAACCTACTTTAGTGTTACTGGTCCATGCCACCCCCATGTGATTGGCAATTCCTTATAAACCTAACAGTCAGGTCTTCTCCCAGGACGTCAGGCTCCACTTGACATCAAACCACTCCAAAAGCCCATTTTCTGGCCTTGTGCTAAAATCCCAGACACTAGGCCCGATCTAGCACAAGCTTGGTTGCACTAATCGTGCCTAGATTCTAGACTAGAACATAGAGGCTGAGACTCCAAGATCATGACAATTTACCCACAGCCACCATGGCCCAGGATTCTAGCCCTTTCCCTCAAGACTAAGGAAAGAAGCATTGCAGTTTTGACTCTAGCTTTAGACACCACTAAAGAGACCCTAGCAGCATATGCGGCCTCAGTCTTTCGTTGTGGCTGTTGTTTGGTTTTGTTTGTTTGTTTGTTTTTGAATCAGGGTTTCCCTGTGTAGTTTTGGTGCCGGTCCTGGAACTCACTCTGTAGACCAGTCTGGCTTTGAACTCACAGAGCTCTGCCTGCCTCTGCCTCATGAGTGCTGGGATTAAAGGTGTGGCCACCACCACTCAGCTTTGTGGTTCGAGTCTTAAGACCATTCACACAGACCTATATTACTTTACCTGCATACCTCAGCCTATGAAAATGGATTCATCAGGTTTACCACAGAGGACCATGCATCAGGCCTGTAATTAAAAACTAAGACTTGCCCAGCACTACTGGCAGAGGCAGGTAGATCTCTGTGAGTTCGAGGACAGCCTGGTCTACAAGAGCTAGTTCCAGGACAGACTTCAAAGCTATAGAAAAACCCTGTCTTAAGAAAACAAACAACCCCCCTCAAAAAAAAAAAACCACACACACACATACAAATAAGACTTCAGTCTGACTCAGATTAAACTAAACTCTGAATCTATCCAATCAAGCGCCAAACCTGTCTTCTAAGATTCATAAACCAAGCGGGGTCCTGTTGCCATAGAACAAAACTCTATCCCACTGAATAACAAGCAAGCTCACCAAAGACTCTCAAAGCATTAGTTCCTCACCAGCGTAACCAAACAGAATTCCAGACACACTGTTAAGTTAAAGCCATTCTGAAACTACATAAAAAAGTTTCCTATGTCTTCCAATATACAAATGTATGCCAGACCGCAAGATCATGAATATGCATGGAAACATGATAGCTCAAAAGAAAAAAACAATCAAAGCACCACTGTGGATCCCAAAGATAACACAGAGCAATATACTACACAAGGAAAATTTAAAATAAATGGCTTATCTACTACCTCTGACTCTTACAGTATTTCTGTCTCCTGTTCTAGAATGACCTCTGAGCCTTGGGAAGAGGACATATGATATACATGTCCTATTTAGGGCTGAGAACTTCAATCTCTTCTTTGCTTTACTTTGATCAGTTTTTGGTTCACCATGTCAATCACTATTGCAAAAGGAACCTTCTCTGAATAGGGTTGAGAGATGTGCTAACTTCCAGGTACTATGATAGTCTTTAGTAGTTTGTTTAATATGATGTCCTTTCTAAGTAAATATGACCTAACTACTCTCAGCTTCCTGTCCCATACAAGAATGCAGTCATAAGTTCCCTCATGTTGAGTGATTGGTTACTTCCATGACATTTAGGCTGTTAATGCAACTGTGGACAAATCTTGTCAGGTCAGTACCTTTGAATCAAAGGATTCAAAGTTGGATAAGTTTTATGCTTGTTTTTCTCCTCTAGTAGAAACCAATGCAGTAGGGATGAAACTTTTGGGTGAGTGCCAGTTTGGTTTCTTCATGTTCTACAATTTATGTGTGTGGTGTCCTCAGGAGCATGATCTTACAACCAAGCATTATTATATTTCCGGGGTGGGGGGACAGGAGTCTGTAATGTCTGGAGGATTATGGGACATACTGGCTAACAAATCCCAAGGATTCCCATTTCTGCTTCTGGGATTTTATTTTTTATCTTATGGTGTCTTGTAAGGGCTTTCTTGTCCTATTTCAGTATAATTCTAGTTGAACTCTTTTATTTTTGGATATGTATATATTTTAGGAAACCTCTACAGCAGTAGCTTTCTATATGACTTTTCAAAAATGTCTTTTTCACCACTTATCCCTCTAAGCATTCCCTCCTCAGTCCTGCCCTCACATACCTTATCCCTTCTAATCCTTTCTTTTTCTATTATTCTTCTTTAGTGTTTTATACCACTGCATTCTCTTTCTTCTCTTCAACCTCCCCAGTTTTTCATCTCCAATTCCCTGGCCACTATGGATACTCCAAATGCAGCACACATAACTGAAGACCCAAGGCTGACAATGAAAACATTCTCCGGATACATCTTCGTAGTTACGCATAAAAACTCATAGCAACCACAGCAGAAATGACAGCATATGTAAGATCTATGTAAGCACCAGCCATACACAGTCTCAGGATTGAGTAAGAAGGTGTGCATGAAGTCCCACTTCAGCCTAAGAAGACTGGCAGGTGGTTGCTTCTAGGAGAAGACAAGTCTGGGAGACAAAGGCTATCTTTGATAAACATAGGAAGAGGCCACATATGCCAAAAGGAGTAATCAGTGAATTTGGAAATAGATCAATAGAGATTTTTTAAGTCAAAATCAAATGGAAACGAATAATGAAAACATACAGGATTATCAAGAACTGCGTGACTTGGGCAGTTGTCATATTTGCAAAATTTTAGTGCTACAAGTAGAAGAGAGGAGGAGGTAGAGGAATATTTTATGTAATAGCTGCTAAAAATATTTCCAAAATTAATGACAATCATTGAAGCCCAAGACCACAGGGTCTCACAACTATTAAGCATGACAAGTACACAAAGTTACGCAAACCATATTGGAGCTGCATAGACCAGAGGCAAACAGTAATCTTAAAAGAGAAATACTATATTACATAGATGAGTGACTTTTATAATTACCATGACTTATTGGGAAGCCATGAAAGGAAAAGGGAAATGCACAGAGTCTCAAAATACTATGTCATAATTTTCCTAAACTCCTCTAAGATAAAATGGCTATGTCTTAAGTGTGCAAAGCCATGCCTCTCCTTGCTCAGAGGATGTTCCCCCCTCTCCTTCCTGCATATTTGATCGCACTTACGGCAGTCTGGTGCCTTAAGTTCTTGTAAGTGGAGAAGGATGATGAAAGTACTAAAAAAAGTCTAGCTTTGCTTCAGCCACTAAGAATAGTCCTTTGCAGATTTGCTTCCATATCATTCCAAGGGACAATACCGAACAGTGGACAAAAATACAGACAGGAACCAGGTTGACAGGCTTCAAATACTGTTTCTAGAATTCTCCAGCATGTCCCTTTGCCTAACTTACTCAACATCTTTGTGCTCCAAATTCCTCATCTGTAAAACAGGAATCCTCATAGAACAATGCTCTCAAATGTAAGCACAGAAGAGAATGCGGTGGAAGGCTTATTTACCCAAGGTGACTAGGAAGATGTTTGCTAGCATATTTCATACTATTGAAAGACCCTGCACCAGTTTGACAGCTTTAGCAGCAGTAGTGCCATAATTTAGCAAGGCTTGAGACTAGCAATACCCCCAGGCTGAAAGACACCCCCACACCCCTCCTCTCAAGCCCTAGATAAGAACACCAGCCAAGCCACAAGATATCTATGGTCTGACGTCTGGAGGCCAAGTCACTCTGTTCTAGAGAACAGGAGATATCTGAAGGCCAGGCCTAACAGAAAACACCAGATGTCCCTAAACAAGGACAGAGCTGACGTGTTTGAGTCTGAGTCAGGGCCACCCTTGAACCCTGTAACTATGCATCAGCTTTTTGCTGTATTAGGGTTATAAATACCAGTTCTGGACTCTAGATGACATGCTCTGCTTCCGAATGCAGTAGCATCCATGGACTCCATGTAATAAAAACCTCTTGTCTTTGCATCCAGTGATTGTTTTCGTGTTGGTGTCTCGGCAGCGGTCACTTCACTGATAAAGGCACCCAGGGCCCTTGGGGCCTGGGGTCTTTCACTATAACATGCTGGAAATGTTAAATGTGCAGTTGCAGGGAAGATACCAAAATCTTACTTATGACTACGAATATTTTAATATTTGACAATGAAGCCTCTGTATGTCAACATTTAA
Source organism: Dicrostonyx torquatus (assembly GCA_028555095.1). Taxonomy (NCBI): domain Eukaryota; kingdom Metazoa; phylum Chordata; class Mammalia; order Rodentia; family Cricetidae; genus Dicrostonyx; species Dicrostonyx torquatus. The sequence continues at coordinate 7,333,020 of JAQHUG010000056.1, read as the reverse complement.
AATGGCATTGTTGCAAACAAGTTCAACAGGTTGTAAAATGCAAAGTAAATGTAGGGAAAAATCAACCACATTTCTATATTTACCAATGAGTAAAGTAAAAATAAATTAAGAAAATATACATACAACAATGTAAGAACCACTTCAATAGCTAACCAAATAAGTACAACGCTTTTGCATTTAAAACTTAAGCAGTGTTCATCAAAATGAAGAAATTGATAAGTGAAAATAAATCCTATGATATAGATTGTGAATTTTAATGTTGAACATAATTAGGTTAAACTCTCTATGTTGATAACAGAATTCTGTTATCATTCTCATCAGAATTCTGTCTATTTTATAAATGGGCAAACAGATCCTAAATTTCATATGAAGTGATAAGGGGCCCAGAATTTAAGAAAAATTATCTCTTAAAAAACGAAGTTGGAGAAAACATAATCCTCAGTTTCACAACCTCTTATACAGTTGAGGCAATCAGAAGATAGCAATAAATATGTATATTAACCCAGTAGAATTAACAATGCCAATGTGTCTACGACCTGTTCATGTTTAGGAAAATTGAGAAGGTCATTCGCTAGGAGGAACAGCCTCTTCAAAAATATTTTCTGAGAAAAAAAATGGATACCATATGAAAAATAGCAGATTGTCACCACTACATATAATGTTCATAAATAAGACCAGGATTAACAAAAGTCTTAAATAAAAATAAAAAATAACAAAACTCCGTAGATGAAAATCCATGTAGACATATTCATAACCCTAGTTCAAGGAATGGTTCATTACATATGACACTGAAACCAAAACACCAATTAAAAGTTTTTCAAACAAAATTTCATGAAAGTTGAAAGTTTTCATCTATTAAAGGATGTCACCAAGAAAGGTCAATAGCGCAGGACAAAATATTTGAAATTCAGTAACAGGAAAGCAGTTAAGGGCTACATGTATTCCAGTGGCAGGGATCTTGCGTAGCATATTCTAGCCTGTGTTCAACACCTAGCACTACAGAAACAAGTCGTAACAGTTACACAAGAAAGGAATAAACAAAGGAATTTAACTGGCCGTCTTCTCAAGAACATCTCCAAGTAGCTGATAAGCAGCCAAAAAGATGCAACATTATTGACAGTTAGGAAGCTGAAAGCTAAATATTGCAACTAGTATCCACTAGAATGGCTATTGTTAAAAATAAGAGAAAATAGCAAATGAAGTAAAAATGTGGAAAAGCTATAATGCTCGCTTGTTGTCGACAGTGGGTAAAATGGTGAAATTACTACGGGAAATATCTCATCACTTTTGGGATCCAGCAACTCAACTCCTAGGTATATCCGTAAGACAATTGAAACCGCATGCTCATTCTAAAGAACTCTTCATGAGTATTCTTTCATAGAAGCAGGAGCCACAATAGCTCAGAGCTGGAAATGATATACATTTCCATCCATTGATGAATGGGGAAGCAAAATATAATAAATCCATAAAATTAAATATAATGATTTGAAGAAAGGAATAAAATGCATACTACAGTGCAGATACTTCTTGGAATACTGAAATTATCAAAAAAATTTAAAAAATGGAGACAGTGTATAATTCCAGACTAGTCTTTGAACATACTTGGAGAAGGGAAAACTCAAGAATGCCTGCTGATTGATGCTAGCTTTCCTTTTAAGGTCTCAAGAATATTTTAAATTCAGACTGTGGTAGTTTCACAACATAATAAATATACTAAAACCACTAAATGATATATTTAAAATGGTGAGTTCTATAGTATAAATTACTCTTCTTTTAACATTTTGATAGCAAGTGAATGTTCTAACCATGGCTAAATTTCAAGACTTTAACAGAGTTTTGACCAGGACAGCAGCAAGCCTAGGGGTAGAGCAGGGCGGTGTCAGATGCAGTTGTTGGCAGCAGGAAGGAAGAACTGCTCTTCCCGCCTGACAGCAAATGTAGAGGGGGGAAGAAAATGAAGAGGACCACAAACTTGGGCACAGCTGCACAGATCTCTGAAATGGAGGGCAACACAAGAGAACTGGATCTTCCAGAGAGCCTTTACTGCTCTTGTCAAACAGCCTGAGTAGTGTGGATAGCATCATTTTCCTCTTAACACCCAATTTTGTCTTACCAGTATCTCCTCTGTGGTCCAATTTCAACATACACTACAAAGTAAGGAACCGGTCTCAATTCAGACAATAGGCACAAGTGCTCTTGGGCATAGAAATGGGGGAAGAACCTGTGCAAGTCCATTCTGAATTGCAGTTTTCAGAGTCAGACCAGGACAGCAAATGGCATCTGATGGGGAGCAGAAGCAAAGAGAGGAGAGCAGTAGGTAGTGATGTCAACAGTCCCAAGGGACAACAGTGTTTTCTGAGGTGACTGTGAAGGTGTAATAGTAGAGAGAAAACTCACAGGTCTTCCTTTATCTTTGAAACAAGTATCTAGGAAGAAAACCTTTTGATGATTCACAGACCGGAACTATCAAGTGACCTCATTGCTGACTTTTAGAGTTGGAAATGTAACCACATTTATTGTACACCCTCATTTGGTGTTCTCCAAAGGAAAGCTAAATTGTTTTTAATAAGTTCCACCAGGTCTTCCTCCATTTTCTTGAAACTATATTCTTGAGTCTGAGCCTTCTCTGACCCAGAAGAGTAAAAATTAGCCAAAGGACATTTTTCTTTGGAAACACAAGGTGGTCTTTAATAACTCTAGAGTCCAGATCTCGAAGTATGGGAAACAAAATAATGTTCAATTAATTGAATTTCTTGACTTACCAAGATTGTTCAGAAAGAAAAGTCATAAATAAGTTGGTCCACTGCCAGATTAATGTGCTTATAATGGTGTCCCCTTAACTGTGAGACTTGGAACACAAAGGCCACTGTCCTGCAACCGTCCTGCTTAAAGGTGCTCTCAGGATTCTGTGGGACTTTTGTCCTGCCAGGCTAGAAGAGAAAAAGAAAATACATTATTCCCAGCTAGATTAACACTGGAAAGGTTGCTCCACTAACAAGAGTAATATGACTTGTTTGCTAGGAAGGGTTCTCTCTTAGGGGTTGTTTTCAAGAGTGGTGCGCTTGTTTTGTATCCGATTGTGATTCAGTCCATCACATTGTATTCTGCATGTATTTTTACCCTCATATATCACAGTTAATAGCTCAATATAGTAAATAAAGACTTTAGAATGGAAAAGAGACAGCTTTTCTTTTGACCGGCTTCATATATGAAGGGCAAACTGTGTTATTAGCCAGATATAAAAGGGTTAAGAGAGTCCTGAACACTCCAGAGCAATGTGGGCTGAATGTGGTCACAATAGAAAGTACTTCTTGACTAGTGTGGCTCCAGGAATCGTCATACTTGTGGTTTGGATCACGATTCATGGCCGCAAATACCTTAGGGGCCAAAGATTGTGTCTATCAGTGCAAGCTGGAACCATCTTCCTTCATTCCGTTAGATCTCTTCATAATGCACACGTTAGGATTTGCCATTGCATGCTGGGGTTAGTAAAAACACATAATGATAAATACAGACAGGGCTACTCTCAGTATATCCATGGATCGAGAATATCTTTTCCTAGCATTTATCAATTTAGACAATTTGAGTTGTATCAAACCACCAGCAGTACTGTTCTAACAACCTCAAATCAGAAGATTCAAAGAAATTATACTTTGGCTGATGGGAGGCTCCAAGATGACCCTAGAGGGTTCCAGAGACATTCATATATGGTTTCTTTGTGTGGGAAGTGGTTGATGGTGTGTTGAAATGTCCCAACACAGTGAAATGGGAACAGAACCCATGCATGTACAGTCGTACAGTTTGGCCGACCTCTCTGTCTGTCTCTCTGCCTCTCTCTGTATCTGTCTCTCTGCCTCTGTCTCTCTGTCTCTGTCTCTCTGCCTCTCTCTCTCTCTCTCTCTCTCTCTCTCTCTCTCTCTCTCTCTCTCTCTCTCTCTCTCTCTCTCTCTCTCTCGTGTTTTTGCTTTTCCAGACAGGGTTTCTCTGTGTAGCCCCGGTTGTCCTGGGACTTCCTTTGTAGACAAGATTGGTCTCAAACTCATAGAGATTCACCTGCACACACACACACACATCACACACAATCACAAAAGCCCTGTTTTATTGGAGGCTTTCATAATTTCTAGCTCTTATAATCTCCCTCTTCTTCTGCATAGGTTCCTGAGACTTGACGGGTGGAATTTTATAAGGACATCACATTTATAACTGAGTGCTCCAAAGTTTCCTACTCTCTGCACCTCCTTCATTTGTGGGTCTCCGTGCTAGCTAACTTTTATCACCAAAATAAGCTTCTTTCATGAGTAAAGCATTGATCCATGGCATAGCAGCATGTCATTAGGACTCACTTAATTGCTATGTTCCTTTAGCAGGTCCTTGGCCACATTAGTCATGTCAGATATGGGTTCCAGCTCTTGAAATGGGCCTTATATCAAACCAGAAAGTAGTTGTTTATTTCCATAATATCTGTTCCACTTTTGAACCAGTACAGGCATTTCACTGTTTTAGGTCACTGGATTTGTAGCTGAGAGGTCTTGATGACAGCTTCTAGTAGCATTCAGAGTACCTCCTAGTACGTTGAGTGCTACACAGTAGGGGTAAAGCTTCTAGCTATACACCAGCTCAACTTCTTCATGTTAAACGTCATGTGTTAAGTGTAATCTTCAGGAGTAGGAACTCACCCTTACCATCAACTCATAGAGAGTAACCAATAGCTTTGGAAATAGTCTGAGATATGTGGATAGTTCCATAGGACCCCTTTGACCGAAGACTCACGATATAACACATTGCTGGCACTAAAAGATTTTTTTGGTGGCTTAAGATGTCAAGTTGGGGCATTGTCTTCTTATCATTTGGTGACTCCAATTAGATTTCTTTCATATTCATATTTATTCTAGAAAGCTTCTATAATACTAAATTTCCATATTTTTATATGACCTTTAGTGTTAGTTCTCCCTCCACAAATTCCCTTCTTTACACATCTCTCCCATGCCCCTCCTTATTTAATCTTCCTATTCTGGCTTTCCTGTTTGTCTCTCCATAGCAATATATTCTATTTCTTCTTACTAGCTAGATGCTCTCTCTTCCCCTGGTCTAGTGCTTCTCAATCTTCCTAATGCTGCAACCCTTTCATACAGTTCTTTATGTTGTGGTGACCCCAACCATAAAATTATTTTGTTGTTATGTCATAATTATCATTTTGCTACTTTTGTGAATCATACTGTAAATGTCTGATGTTCAGGACATCTGATACGTGACCCCTGTGAAGGGTTCATTCAGTCCCAAAGTGGTCGTCAACTGCTTCCCTGATACCTTAGTAGGTACCGAGCCTCTGTGGTTACTCAGATTGTAGCACACATATTGAAGAGTTAAAAGTTAGTATTCAAGACCGGGTGGTGGTGGCGCACACCTTTAATCCCAGCACTCGGGAGGCAGAGACAGGCGGATCTCTGTGAGTTCGAGGCCAGCCTGGTCTACAAGAGCTAGTTCCAGGACAGGCTCCAAAGCTACAGAAAAACGCTGTCTCAAAAAACAAACAAACAAATAAAAAAGCTAATATTCACACATAAGAAAAAAGAGAAACAAACAAATTTGTCTTTTTGACCCTGGGCTACCTCACTCAGGATAATATTTTTTCCTTACTTCCACAGACTAATGATGTGGGATTCCCTTCTGTATGCTGTGAATATGTTTTACCACTGGATAATAAAGAACAGAGCTATGCGGGAAAACTAAACTGAATGCAGGGAGAAAGAAGGCAGAGTCAGGGTGACACCATGTAGCTGCCAAAGGAGAAAGATGCTGGAGACTTACTGGTAGACCACAGCCTTGAGGAGATATATAAATTAATAGAAAGGAGTTAATTTGAGATGTAAGAGCTAGATATAATTAGGCATGAGCCATCAGCTAAACAGTGTTGCAATTAATATAATTTCTGCGTGATTGTTTGGGTCTGGATGGTCAGGAAATGAATGAGCAGTCTCAGTTTGCACACTAACTTATATATTTCAGGATTTTTTTCTCTTAAACAGCTAAATATTATTCCATTGTGTAAATATTGCACATTTTTCTTATCTATTGATGGGCAACTATTCTGTTTCCAATTTCTGGCTATTATGAAAAGAGCATCAATAAATATGAACGGGCAATATTTCAGTAGAATGATAGACTCTTTGGGGTATATGCCCAAGAATGACATAGCTATATCCCGAGACAGACTGAATCCTAGCTTCTTCAGGAACTGCCACACTGATTTACAGAGTGGCTATACACGTTGCACTCCCACCAGAAATGAAGGGTTTTATTTTTCCAGCATCCATGATACATACTGTCATTCATCGTATTTATCTTGGCCATTCTTACAGATATAACATAAAATCTCAAGGTAGTTTTAGTTTGCATTTTCCTGGTGGATAAGGATGTCAATCATTTCTTTAAGTGTTTCTCAGTCATTTGCATTTCATCTTTTGAGAACTTTCTGCTTAGTTTTGTAGCTAATGTTTTAATAATAATTTTAATAATTTAATAATTGGGTTATTTTCGTTTCTTTCTTCCGTTTGTTTAATTCTTTATATATTTTAGATACTAAATGATCTATCATATGTCTTATTGAAAAATGAATTTTTTTCATTTGGTAGCTTGCTGTTCTGCCTGAATGATGGAATCCTTTGCTGTGCAAAACCTCTTCGGCTTCATAAGGTTCTGCTTATTAATTGTTTGTTCTTAGTGCCTGTGTTATTCAAGTTCTGTTCAGAGTGCCCTTTTTCTGTTAGCGAGCCAGTGGTGGGCACACGCCTTTAATCCTAGCACTCAGGAGGCAGAGATCTTTCTGAGTTTGAGGTCAGCCCGATCCACAAGAGCTAGTTCCAGGACAATTATGGCTATTACACAGAGAATTCCCATATCAGAAAACCAAACAGGAAAAAAAATGCCCTCTTCTGTGTCTATGAGTTTAAGACTATTCTTCAGCTTCTTTTCCAATTAGATTCAGGTGCCTGGGTTTCTGTTAACATCTAGAAACATCTGGAGGTGGTTCTCTGCAGGCTAATAAATGTGGATCTCTTTGTACTCTTCTAAGTGCCATCATGTAGTTGGGCTGACACCATTTGTTGAAATTGCTATCTTTTTTTTCCAGTGTGTATCTTTGGCTTCTTTTTTTTTTCTTTTTTGGTTTTCCGAGACAGGGTTTCTCTGTGGCTTTGGAGCCTGCACTGGAACTAGCTCTTGTAGACCAGGCTGGTCTTGAATTCACAAAGATCCGCCTGCCTCTGCCTCCCGAGTGCTGGGATTAAAGGCGTGCGCCACCACAGCCCGGCTATCTTTGGCTTCTTTACCAAAAAAAAAAAAAAAATCAGGTGTGCATTGGCATGTGAACTTGTATGTGTCTTCAATTTATTTTCTTTGATCATTGAGTCTGTATTTATGCTGATACCATGCATGCTGTCTTCATTACTCTACCTCTGTCTTAAGACTTGAAATTTTGGCTGATAATACCTCCAACTGATTTTCTTTAATGATATTATTAATAATTATTATCATTTTATTCAGGATTGTTTTAGCTATGCTTAAACTTTCATTTTCCTATAAAGTTAAGGGTATTTTCCAATTTCAGTGAAGATTGTATTGGAATCTTGTTGTGAATTGCACCTGAGTGTGTGGAGAGCTCTGGGGAGGATGTTTCTTGTGTTGGAATTTTGATATGGACGCTATTTGAATATGACTGCTTTGGGCAGGATGTTCATGTTCACCATATTATTCACATTGATCCATGATCATGGGAGATCTTTCCATCTTCTGATGTCTTTTTAAGTTTCTTTCTTCAATGTCTTAAAATTATACAAGTCTTTCACGTGCTTGGTTAGAGTTATACCAAAATAATTTATTTGTGTGTGTGTTTCTGTCTCCCTGATCTCTCCACCAGTCTGTGTGCTGTTTGGATGTAGGATGGCTACTGTTTTTATATATTACATTGATATCAAGCCGCTTGGTTGAACGTATTTTTCCACGATAGCAGTTTTCTGGTACATTTTTTAGGGTCTTCTTTTTTTAAAAAATCATATCATCTGCAAATAAAAATACTTTAACTTCTTGCTGTCCTATTTGTATCTCCTTCAGTTGTTTTATTGCTCTAGCTAAGGTTTCAATTACTTTATTGAATATGTATAGAGAGAATTAATATCTTTGTCTTGTTCCTGATTTTAATGAAAATGCTTTGAGTTTTTCTCCATTTAGGTGGATAGTGGCTATGTGCTTGCTATACATTCCCTTTTATTATGTTGTGGTATATCCCCTGTATACCTATGTTCTCCAGGACGTTATCATAAAGGGGTGTTGCATTTTGTCAAAGGACTCATTCTCACCTAATGACATGATCATGTGTTGCGTTTTTTTTTTCAGTCTGTTCATGTGGTGGATTACATTTATTGATTTACATATCTAAACCATCCTTGCATCTCTGGGATGAAATAAATTTGATTGTAATAGATAATTCTTTTGATGTGTTCTTGGATTCACTTTGCAAGTATTGCATTGAGAAAGATTTAATCTATGTTCACAAGGTATATTGGTCTATAATTTCCTTTTTTGTTGGGTTTTTATGTGGGTTTAGTATCAAGATAACAGTAATCTCACATAAATAATTAGAAAAATGCTCTTCCAGCTTCTATTTTGTAAACTAATTTGAGGAATATTGTCACTAATTCTTCATTGAAGATTTTTAGAATCCTATGCTGAATTCATCTGGCCTTAGGTTTTTATTTACTTATTTAGATTTGGGAAACTTTAAATTAATGTTATTATATCACTAGGGGTTATTTTTTGAAATTACTATCTGATATTGATTTAATTTTCGTAGGTAACATAAATGTAAAATTATTCAGTTTTTTAGCTTTCTAGTTTGGGTGGAATACAAATATCTAAAGTATATCTTTATTATTCTTTGAATTTCCTCGGTGTTGTAATTGTAATGCCCTCCTTTGCATCTCTAATTTTATTAATTTTAGTCTTTTCTCTCCATCTTTTTGTTAATTTGACTCAGCGTTTATCAATCAATATACTGATTACCTGTTAGAACCAACTATTCATTCTATTGATTTGTATTATTCTTGTTTGCTTGTTTCTAATTCATTGATTTCATCTGTGAGTTAGATTATTTCTTGACATCTGTTTTTACTGGTCATTGTTTTTTCTTCTTGCTCTACACATTTCAGGTGTTGTCACTAATTTGTTAATGTGATATTTTCCCAATTACTTTATTCAGGCTCTTAGGACTTTGAACTTCTCTCTTAGAATTACATTTATTGTTTTCCATAGGTTTGGGACATGTTATGCTTTTGTTTCTATTCAATGAAATCTTGATCCATTTCTAATTATTAGTGAGGATTTTGTTTCTTGCATGAGTTTGCACACTTTCTGTTGTTGTGGGTATCATAGCGGTCAATTAGATGCATGACATTATTTCAGTTTCATTATATCCGTTAAGACCTTCTTTGGTATCAGATATGCAGTCAATTTTAGAGAAAGTTACATGAGCTTCTGAAAAGAAGGAATATTATTTTTGTTTGTGTTTTTTTGCTCTTTATTTATTAGGTGTGCTTAACCTCTTCAAACTGAAGGTTTCCTTCTATTGCTTGGTGTAGATCTGTCCTGGTGTGGAACATTCTATAAATTTGGTTTTATCGTGGAATATTTGAATACTTTTCTTGCAAATTGTGATTGATGGTCTTGATGGGTATAGTAGTCTGGGCTGGCATCTGTGGTGTTCTAAAAGTTTGTACAAAATCCATCCAGGCTGTTCTGGTTTCCAGAATGTTCCCTGAAAAGTCAGGTATTATTCTTATGGGCCTGTCTTTATACATTACATGGCATTTTTCTCTTGTAACTTTCTTTGTTCTGTGCATTTAGTGTTTTGATTATTATCATGGGGAATTTCCTTTCTGGCCATATTTGGTAATCTCTGCTCTTCTTTTTACTTTGATAGAGGTCTCCTACTTTAGATTAGATGAACTTTCTTAAATATTTTTTTTAAAAAATATATTTTCTGTCTCTTTGTTCTGGGCTTTTTCTATTTCTTATATCCCTATTATTCATAAATTTGGTATTTTATTGTGTCTCAGGTTCCCGGCATGTTTTGTGCCTGAATTATCTTAGGTTTAACATTTTTGTCTGAGATATCCATTCGTTCTTTTACCTTGTCTTCAACACCTGTGATTCTCTTTCCATGTCTTGCAATCTGTTAGTGAGGCTTACCTCTGAGTTTTTTGTTTGACATTTAAAAATTTTCATTTGCAACTTTATTTAATTTTGTGTGTATGTGTGAGGGGCAGAGATACTATTTCTTTGTTAAATTCTGCTTTCATGTCTTGAATTGTTTTCATTACTTCATTCAACTGTTTGTGTTTTCATGAATTTCATTATGGGATTTACTCATGTCCTCTTTGGACATATTTATGACTGCTGTTTTAAGTATTTGTCCTATGGTGAAGATACATTGCATTTCTGAACACCACTGCAATAGCATCACTGACATGTTCTGAATGCATATTTTCTTGGGGTTCATGCTTATAGTTTTGAACTGAGATCTAGGTTTCTGGATTTAACAATGCTAGAGATATCGCTTGTGTCACTATCTAGCTTTGTCTTTGTTGGGTAGGCATTCTGTTCTTTGGTTTCTGTTGCCTTCTCTGGATCTTAAAACAGCATGGTGGCTGCAGGGTGCATGGTAGAAAGTGCATTTCCACAAGTCAGCACATGATAGAAGAGAATGGAGTTAGGTTAGGAGGGAAGTTTAAGTAGCGATACAGTAAAAATCGAGGACTATTGAAGTCCATAGGAAACATCAGATCCCAGGGAATGAATGTAGGTTAGAAGGAAGAGCTCTTGTAAGAAAGCCGCTAACCAGAATAAAAATAAGTCTGACATGATCTTAATGGAATACAACAAGCATAGTAAAATACTTCGAGTCCCTGCGCAGTGTTTCTACTAAGGGTCCGTGTTAGAAAGCATTTCTATGGATAGATATTTGACACAAAGGAATCAAGATGGGCTAGAAGGAAAAGCTAAAAAAGGGGTTGGCGGGTTTTAACTATCATCATGATATATTATCCCATTCAAGAATTTTCTGATTCTTTCGATCACTTACAGTTAAGACATCAGATTGAGTCCTAGAAATTGTGAGAAAATTTGACTAATATATTCACTCCTAATAGCTACTGGAAAGAAGTATATAAGATTGTGTGTGTGTGTGTGTGTGTGTGAGAGAGAGAGAGAGAGAGAGAGAGAGAGAGAGAGAGAGAGAATGGTGAGTGTGGGAGAATAGAAAGAAAGAGAGGGAGATGAAAAGATTCTGATAGAAATATATGGGGATGGGGCTTTCACAGGTAGAAGAAAGCTAAGGAGGGCATTAATAATCCAGGGAAAGAATATTATTTATAGATAGGTACAAACCAATAGGGCAGCTAATAACACAATGCAAATCCTCCTTCAGCATGCACCATTTGACTTGTGTGTGCACATTGCTCCCATTCACGACCATTATATCAGTCTTATTTTATTATGTGGCATCTATGCTTTTAAACATGGAATCAAGATAATCACTCTTCTTAGATATTTGCTGCGGATATCTCACAATGTGCTTTGATCTGATTCACCCACCAGGACTCCTCCAAAATTCATCTCCTTCTCCATCTATCCAACTTCCTATCCTCTTTTTAAAATCCCACGAAGTCCGTTTTTGTTTCTGCTATCTACTCTTGGATGTGTGACCTTCCATCACTCTTGCCCAAATGTCACGAACTCTGAGATTCTTAGAATGTGGCTGTTCGCTTTGCTTCCCATGTTGGTGCCACTGGTCCAGGGCTGCCAGTGTGATAGACAACTTACATTGCGAACTTCTGATCACATTTGAGTGCTTCTTAAATGCTTAATGGAAAACAGAAAACCACCGTAACTCTAGACTAACTTACGAGTGCTGTTGGCTCCACTCATAGAAATCAGTCCTGCTCCCAGCTGGCACAAAGCCTATAACTCCATCCAAGTCCCAGAGAGAGAGAAAAACCCCTGAGAGACAAAAATACAAACTAAAAATCTGACAGGAGAGTTTTAAATTGCTTTCCTTTGATCTACTGAACTACGTGAAGTACAGCATGTATAAACAGTCTTCTAGGAAAAGATTCTCAGTAAATGTTATCATTAAATAATTGTGGTGGAAATCATAAAAAAAAACAAAGTGGCCTAAAGCATAATATTGAAAGACAATGGCACAGTAATGATTGCAATTGAGAGAAAATTGATGTAAGAAAATAGCTTGATGGGCAAGAAAGGAGCACAGAATTAAATTTTCATTGCCATAGTCTGAGAAAAAATTCTAATATAATTCACTCAGTCTCCCTTCCCCTGAAAAGGGGGAAAAATTGGCGTTACATAAATCATACAGGAATACAAAATACTAGTTCAACTATGAGCTCTCTATTTAAAAACTGGACTTCTTCCTCAAGAACACTGAGAAAAATTCTGATATCATCTCAAGGGAAAAAGGAGGAGCATGGGCCTTAGCGTTTGTCTTCACAAAATAAGGTAGGATGGGAGTCCAGGAGAATGTTCTCCTGAAGTCACCCAGTGGCTACAAAGATATTAATAAATTCAAAATCAGACTGAACAGAAATGAAATTACAAAATTGAGACTTTCATAGGCCTACTTGACTGTTTACGCTCTTCTTAACCAATACTATGAATTCCTTCCTTGATCCGCTATAATATAATTCCAACTTTTCTTATTATAAAGATATTAACATTTCAAGAAAATCTCTCCATCATCCCAGCATTTAGTTCCTTACTTCATGGAACTTTTTGTTCATTTCAGCATCCATCCTATGAAATTTCCTCTTCAGTTGTCCTTCTGGTGCCCAATCCTTTGTTGTCTCTGAGCCTTACTAACATCTGTCTTCAGTCCAGTAGCTTAGCCTACTATCTTTGCTATTTATTGTTTTTCTCCCTCCTTTGGTAGCTTAAATGACTCACTTAAACCAACTGGATTTTTCTCTCAAAAATCTTGTCATTTTTATTAGATTATTAAAGTCTAACATCTGACATGGACCTTAAGTAGAGCTTTCCCTTATAGTCTCCTAGTGGAATTTTATTTATTATTCTTGCAAACTTCATGGTTTCTACTCCATGCAATCATTTTGGGCACAAACAGATAATAGAGCTACAATCCTTAACCTGGAAATTCCAAAATCAGATGCATAAATGGTGGTGTTAGAGGAAAGGTATTATTTGGGATATTTTATAAATTTGTAATTTTTAAAATGAAATGAAATAAAATTAGTTTAGAAAGTGGACATATTGAAGTGTAGAAGAGTCTGTGAATCTATTTTGTTGAAATATGATGTTATTTTTATTTATGAGCATTGAGACAGATGCATAGTCTCTTCTCAGAGTCTTGTATAAGCCAGGTATCTAGCAAAGTAGGTATTTAGTGCTATTTTATGATAAATGTAGAAATTAAAACTATTATTAACTTACAGTAAGTTGCTTTGCAGAGATCTCACAAACATCTAACTTTAAACTTGATTTTTGTATTTATAAAAGTGGTAATTCTGTGGTGGCACACATCTTTAATCCCAGCACTTAGGAGGCATTGGCAGGAGGACTCTTTGAGTTTGAGGCCAGCCTGACCTACAATAGGAAAATTAGGGCTGCTTCGCAGATTAACCCAATCTTGAACAAACAAACATCAAAAATAAAAACAAAAAAATGCAGTACTCTTCATCTAGCTCAAGGCTTCTCAGATTGAGATGCCAAGCAATAATTCCATAAGAGTGAGAACTTATTTCACTCTGTTTTACAACTTCATGTGATAATTAATATGAGAAAAGGGGAAAGAGGACACCTCCATTTTCATATGGTCGTTGGAAATAGCAATATTGACGAGATCAAGTACTGTTTTGATCATTAAATAATTACAGATGCTATAGAAGTTTGCAACGGAATAAAATGCATGTGAATGTCAAAATTCTGTGTGTGTAACTCATTGCCTTAAACATATGGAGATTTAATTTAAGACAAATGCCGGGAAAACATCTAATCATAGAGACAATTCTAGTACCTAATGTATGGACAGTAGTAGGCAAAGAGAGCAAAAATATACATAATGCTTATTAACTGTGTATTACATGAACAAAACAAGATATTTTTACTTCAAAGCATTATTCTCTTGTTTAAGAAGTCTGTAGTGGTGCCAATATAGCTACTTCTGAGAGAAAAACTGTGACTTATAAATCAATGGAAAAAATAAAGTCATAACTATGTGCACATTCTCCACGTGTGTAATAAAACAAACCCCTATAATTTGCCTCTACCTTTCCAATTGTAGGGTGAACATAGTCAGTGAACATATTAAGCACATTGAAACAAAGTGAAACCCATGTCTCCTGTCACAGCATTGTGCTAGTTACAAACGAAAGGCATGAGCACACTTTATGCAGTCATGCATGGCATAGCCATGTTCATTTCTTCAACACCCATTTCCCACAAGTAGGACACTATGAATGGTGAAGTTAATTAAAGAATACCAAACAAGAAGCTTATAAAGGAAAGTCAATCTTATGTCATTGGAAGGCTAGTAAGTGTCTCCATGCAGGAAAAGAAATAATGCATCATCATGAAAAGGAGAGTCACTGATATCCCAAGGGGAACTGTGGTTAACACCCTAAGTATTTTCAAGAACATAATTCCTTCATTTTATGGCAGTGACCATGCAGGTGAAAAGGAAATAAATGCGATGTACGTGTGGATGATTTTTAAATAAAATATGTGACAAAGCTGTTCTATTAAAACTGATTTCTACCAAATGCACATCCAAGATACATTTCCTTCTCAGGCACACATAAGACCTGTCATCCATGAAATAATATGAACCTAAAATGTTTATCATTTGGGAAAATAAATGACCAATCTCACAATGAAATATTAACCACGAGTCAATTGGAAAGATATACAGAAACTGGAGAAAATCAAAAGTGGCTCGCGACTTTACAAAGTTTATACTGAACAAATAATAGATGATTTTATTTTAACAAGTACATTAAGATAGTAATTCAGTGTCTTTATCTAGAGCTGGAATCATCAATCTATGACCTTAAACATATTCCCCAAACTTGGCTTCTCATACACTTTGTAAAAGTCTTATTGAATCATAGGTACATTCCGTTTATGTAGTCTAAAGCTGCCTTTGACCACAATAGAGTTGAATTGTGGCAACAGAAACCATATGATCAGCAAAGTCTCAAACAGTTCTAACTAGATATTTATTTTTAAAGGTTATTCATCTTGACATTGAATTAGGAACTTCATAAACTTCAGCTCCAAACACAGTCAGATGTCTCTTTCCTCCTCCGTCTCCTTTTCCTCAATCTGTAAAAAGTTGGATTACTTTCAAGTATTCTTTACTTTCTTCCGCAGGCCGTTTCTTCAAAACCCATCACCCCTAGGTTTCAGGAGGCCACAGAAAAGGCCATTGTTCTAGGTTATCTTGGCTGACGTACTGTAACCACTCACTTCCCTTAAAGAAGATGGTAAGTTTTGAAATAAACATGTGGAAACAATTTTTGCAACAGTGCATCACTCAAATAAGAAAACAGGAGTGTGAGACTACCCAGAATTCTCTATTCTTTAATGAGCAGAGAAAAAGAGAAGAAATATTTAGATACATCCATAGTGAAGATGTAATAAAAATATAAGATGTCTACTAAACATCAAGGTGGGTCCAACAATAAACTAGAGACATAATGAAAACCTTCAGAGTACTTAAATGTAAATATGCTTGAGGTCCAATTTACCCATTAAATTATGGTTCCACAGGCTGTATACTAAAATGTTTTTGTTAAAGAGAAAATAATTCTTTTTTATTGATTTTTATTGAGCTCTACATTTTTCTGTGCTCCCCTCCCTGCCTCTCCCCTCC
>JAQHUG010000056.1:7279262-7309368 GCA_028555095.1 Dicrostonyx torquatus | reverse complement strand
CATCTCCTGCATCTGCTTCTAGTAGTTGCTGGACGAAGGTTCTGTGGTGACATTTCATATAAGTCATCAATCTGACTGCAGGGCAAGGCCAGTTCAGGCCCCCTCTTCACTATTGCGTAGGGTCTTTGCTCGTTTTAACCTTGTGGATCCCTGGGGATTTCCTTGGTGCCAGATCCCCATAATGTCTCCTTCTACCAAGATATCTCTTTCCATGCTCTCCCTCTCTGTCCTTCCCCATCTTGATCATCCTATTCCCTCAATGTTTGTGTTTCTTAAGCTCACTTTTCAGGTCAGGCACCTAGAGGGAAAATGGCTGACTCTTCTTATCCTAGTTACTAAACTAGATGCTAGTGGAATAATAAATCTAACTCCAAAATACTTAATCTCAAAAAACTGAGCTCTCCTGAATACAATGTTTAAAAAATTGGAAAAGCATTTTTAAAATTTAATTTCCCAGGAAATACGAAGGTGCTGGTTTCAGGCCAGATGGCAGGAAGCAAAGTTACAGGATATTAGTAGTTACCACAGAGAAATGATTTTCTTTCTGTGCCCACTGAATTATTTTTTTAAAAGTTCCAGGTATTTCTACTGTATTTGGGCTTTTCATACTTTTTATTGCCTCCTAACTATGAACTGAAAGAGAAGTCAAGTAAGACCAAGAGCAAGAACTGACCAAAATCGTGTGTTGATTCAGAATTAATAATTACCACACTGGCGAAGATATCTTTACGGTAAACATATGTATGGATAAAATCAATAAAATCTCTTAGATTTTAAGAGGTTCTGCAATGTGTTCATGTGTTTATATTCTACAGTGGGATACTTATTTATAAATTCATATTTCAATCCCCTCATGACTATTTGCAAATGCCTTTGGAAAAAGAATATGAAGTAAGACTGGAAACAGCTTTGTTTGTCCCCAGGACTTAGGTCGTTTCCTATAAAAAAAAAAAAAAAAAAAAAGGAGAGTCTGGAAACACCCTCAGGACCAAAGACAGCGTTGTCTACTCCTTCAAACAATGCTTTCCAGAATGTTTCTACAAAGCAAGCCAACAATTCATTTCACTATCATCATCAAAGCACTTTGTATTATTGGCAAGTCCAAATGTGTTTTGTCTAAACTGCTCGTATTAAGAGTTTCGTAAGCCAGAATTATTGGAAGAATGCATTCTTTCAGGATTTTCAGTGTAAATGGAAGTCTTCATATCTCAGTGGATTGGACACAATGGAACTTTATGTATTTTAGAGATAGATAACTGTCAGAGACAGATCTACATTTTATTAACTTTTTTAAAACAGAAGAGCAAGAGACAGGACTTGCAATTTGCAAATATTCATTGTCAACTTTCACTTGATTATTGTTAACCAGGTTCCTTGGAAGTGAGGTTTTAAGTTATTTTTTGAAACCCACTTTCGATGAAACTAAAGCCACCCGACAGCATATGTTTTGGTTTATCTGGTACCACAGAATTTGAGTCTCAGATTGAAACTTCTTTGCCCACATCATGCTCAAATTGACTTTAGTTTCCTAAGTCAGAATATATTTCATTCCAATTGTAGTTACTTCATGGATCCCCTTCTCTATAATAGAAGTATCATTTTAAAATTTTAAGAAACTATATGTAAAAAGTCATTGAAAATAAAAAAGTAACAATTTGATCACCCATAATTTGTATTTCATATCAAAGTATTTTAAAAAAGGAATTTTCTATCTGATGTGCTTTGGATGCCATACTAGCAAAGTCTTAGAATGGGAGAAAAGAGGCAAAGGGCAGAGGGAAAAAAATGAAGTGTCTGTGTAAAACAGCAAGTGTTTACTTTAAATGCAAGGGATATTCCTTTGAAGTGAATATTGTACTAAGTGTTAAGCCAAAAACAAAATTATATGAATGGAAAGAAAGGAAAGACTTGGAGTCCCAGTGGATTTTTAAAATTCCTGTGGAAAGTTTGATAGGCTGTCTTTCTTCTCATAAATAAACTATTGTGGTTTTAAGACATGTGTTGTGTCTTGGTTTATTTAATTCTGAATAGCAGAACAAAAGACTCTCTTGATGGGTAATAAACAATATATTGGTATTTAAAGCCAATACAGCAGATCAAGTCTAAATTAAAAAGGTCCTGCCTCAGAATAAAAGAAAACAAAGACATTGTGTTTGTGCAAGAATAAAAGTAAAAGAGATCATGTTTGTGCAAAAAAAAGAATCCAGCTACTGTAAAAATTATTTAAACTAAATTATGACAAGATAAACATTCTTCACCACACAGATATACTCAACATTGTTTGATCTGAACACTATTAAACACTTTCACTGTTGTTAGAGAGGCAAAATATACAGTTCAAAATTTCAGCACGGGGGTGTATTTAGTCCAGTGTATCTTATGATCTGATTCGTACTCTAAAATATTCCTAATAGCTTTACTGACATATTCCAAAGAAACTATGAAAAAAATTGAATATGGAAAAGACATCATTGTTTTCTATGCAGGTTGTTTTGCTTTATACAACTGCTGAGATTTCACTTTAATTCTACATTAGGTATTTTAAGAATGCTCTTTAAATCTACAGATAGCAGGTTTGGTTTTTTATTTTTGCTGTAACTATGCGAAGTCCTTCTGAACATCACTTATACACATTTATCATGTGTGTTCATGTATGTACAGGAGCAGATTGTCCTTCAGTAGTCATTGCGACTGATTCTATCAGCAGTACTTTACATTAAATGCTATAATATTACATAAACATTCACCTAGTTTATAATAATTAATTGAATATATTTGCTATATGAGTAATAGTTATTCTGCATTGTTCATGGAATAATGTAAAAGAAAAATTCTTCTATCTGCTTGATACAAATGCATATTCTCAAATGTTTATTCATATTTATCATATGTGAGAATATATATAGTCTTCTTGTCAAAAAGATACATATGTATATATAATATATATAGTTTTTCAATATATATAAAATAATGTATATATGCATTCATATAATAAAACAATGTATGAAGACAAAGGTTTCAAAACTCAGAAAAATTATGAAAATTGTAAAAGGTTTGAGTCCCTGCTGGATTTTTAAAATTTAACTTGCCTTAATACAATATGTACAAATTTACAAAAAAAGATTTATAGCATAATAAAATAAATATTTTATATGAAATAGAGTACAGGTATACCCATTAAATTTAATAAAGGATTCTCCATATATCTTACTTTACTTCATGGCTTTAAAATGCACTATTCTCATTAGCTTGAGGGAAGATGTATTCGCTTCAAAATAGACTGTAAAGCTATGGTGATCAAAAGCATACGGCAAACACAAAACGTATTGAATAAAAATTATTGCTAGTCTCACAGATAAGTGTAGCTCTCAGCTCTCGCAGTAGTGCCATCCCTGGGCTGCTAGTCCTGGGTTCTGGAAGAAAGTGAGCTGAGCTAGTGATGGGAAGCAAGCCATGGCCTCTGTATCAATTCCTGCCTTCCAGGATCCTGTCCTCTTTGAGTTCCTGTCCTGACTTCCTTCATAATGAACAGCATTGATAAAGTGTAAGCCCTAATGAATCCTTTTATCTGCAGTGTGAGTTTACGTCATGTTGCTTAATAACAACTATACAAAGCCTGACTAAGACAGAGGACACCAGTTTGAGAGGAGTGCTATGGAAGAGTACTGCAAGGGGTTAGATAGCACCAAATGCTCAGCTTGAAAGATACATAAAATAATACACAGCTGAGCAGGCTGTGTTTGCATATTTAAAGATGTGTGTGTGTGTGTGTGTGTGTATCAATTAATTTAAAAAGAGGCCATGAATTTAAAAGAGCTATGGGAGTAGTATATGAGAGGGCTTAAAGGTAGAAATGAAGTAAAAGTAAAAATAACAGTGAGCATCAAAACAAATCCATGAACCTACAAGTAATTGATTTTCAACACAAATATCAAGAATATACATTAGAAGACAGCCTTTTAAATACAGGTATTGGGGCAAGTAGACTTCCACATATAGAAATAATCAATTATATCCTTAGTCAACATACTGCTGAAACAGCTTAGACTGATTCAAGAACGTAACTGTAAGACACAAATATACATCTTGGTTTCAAAGAAAGGCACACAAATATCCAGTAGACATGTGAAAAGTTGCTCAGCTTTATTTAGCCATCAGATCTAAGCTACTATGGGACAATATGGATGAACATGTACGGCATTTGAAAAGTGACAAAAGCCACGTGCAGGAAGACAAAAGTCTCATCCTTGTGTTTAGGAAAAAGTGGAACTCATTAAAGTAAGAAGCAGCATGGTGGGTGCAAAAGCTGTGGCAGAGAGGGTGAGAAAGATGGTAGTTACAGAATACCAGAGGGAATTTCGGAGGACGAAGTGAAATCTCTGGTGCAGAGGTGAGGACTGACAGTCAAGAGCGTTGCATGACTCCTTTGTATGTTCTGTATTGTTGCACATGAAAACCAAAGGATGAACAACGCACAGGGAACAAACATTCATTTCGATGTTTCCACAAACTGCAAGGTCCGGCACCAAAGCACTATTAAATCTGTTTGGAAATGAGGTCTTAGGCTCCAATTACTCAATAGCAGGTTGGATAGTGCATCTTCCTGTGTGTGAGAGACAGTATTTTTTATGTGGCAGAAGATCAGAGCAATTTAAAGCATTCCTGAATATTCTTTGTATAGCAGCGTTCGTCCTTTCATGATGATGTAGGCCTCATGACCCAAACATATCTCATTAGGCACTTCCAACATTATTGGTTTGGCAATCAGCTTCCAATACATGAATTTGGACTGATGAAAATATGCAAAGTGTATGATAAAATATAATATTGTATAAAAAGAAATTGCAGCTGCTTACACCACCAGAATGGTACATGACATAATGCATATATTTTTCATTTGAAGATTCTATAGAACAGGGCACTATATTCACATTCTTTCCACTTCCCCTACCGCTCAACACTTCCCATACATTCTCTACCACTTCCTATAAAATTAATAACCTTATTTTAAAACAGTTACACACACACACACACACACAACTCACATAAAAAGTATCAAGTCCAGTTTAGCTTTTAGGATTGGGGATCTCATCCCTGAGAAACAAACAGAACAAAACTAAAACAAAACCTAGATTATCCTTCATTCATCAGCTGTTGACTGCTTAAAAGCTCATCATCTGGGGTGTATCCCTTTCAAAATTCCCTTCGTCTGTACTGTCATGTTGATGTGTGTGGTCACTGCAGGTCTTTTCAAGCAACTACATTGTTGAGGCTACCTGGAAGCAACATCCCATTCCTGTGTACAGGATGATGTCTCACTACAGTTGCCCCAGCCCTCCAGCTCTTACACTCTTTCCATCCACTATTTCATGATTTTCCTTGAGCCTTAGTGTAGGCTTGCTATTTAGGTCTCATTTGGGCTTGGCACCCCAGAGCCACTTATTCTCTGATTTTAACTAGTTGCATATTTTTCTAAAAGTTTCCATCTGCTTTGAAAAGAAGACTTGTTGATGATATATGAGAGCTCCACTTATCTATGTAAATTTAAGGGTGTATATTTAGAAGCCAGTTGGAAACTCTATTAGCTTAGTACTGTGGTAGCAGTAGCAGGTTCTTCTCTAAGAGCTATGACTTAACAAGCCAAAGATTCTTGGCTCAATTTGCAACACCGGGCACTATTTCCATCCAATTTAGCAGGCTTTAGAAACAATTAGACAGCTGTTGGTTGCCACCAAAATACAAATGCCACTATTACACCATTGGAGACAGCTTATAGGCCACATCATTATTTTTGTTCTCAGGATTTACAGTTGAGTAGGATAGTTGGCAGCTTCTTTCTCTAGGCAGCTTACCTAGCACTTTCAGACTAACCCTCATAGAGAGTTAGCCCTCAGCAGGGAGGCTTTTAGTTCAAAAGTAGCTTGATTTATTCATATCCTATAATCAAAGTGTATAGCATCTTCAACAATAGCATCTTACCTTCCTGATCTTACAGGAAACTGAAGGCAATGACAATAGCCTATTTTGTTTGGGGGGCTTCTTTAAAAACAGATGCAACATTCTTAGCAAAGTACTTCCAAACTGAATCCAAGCATATATGCATATATACATGTGTGGTGTAGGAGGGTCCTTCTGTTTGTGTGTTGCTTTCATTGGTTGAATAAAGAGACTGCCTTGGCCTTTTGATAGGGCAGCCAGTAGGTGGGTGGAGTAGACAGAACAGAATGCTGGGAAGAAGGGAAGTATGGCAGACGCCATGTTTCTTCTGCCTGAGACAGACGCTGGTTAGACTCATGCCAGTAAGCCACAGTCAAGTGGCGATACACATTAATGGAGACGGGTTAAAAGAATATGTAAAAGTTAGCCAATAAGAGGTTAGAACTAATGAGACAGGCAGTAATTTAATTAATACAATTTCTGTGTGGTTATTTTGGGTATAAGCTAGCCGGGCAGTGAGACGCAGCCTGCTCCTCCTACAACAAGGGGCCCTGGGCTCCGCACAACACGTGCATGTCTGTACTCCACAACCAAGTTGTCTTTATCGCAGATGCAGGAGTGCTTACCACATATAATCCAATAATAAGATAAAACATATAAAGACTTATAGGCAAAACTGTATTATTGTATCAATAGATGTAGAAATCACAATTTTACAAAATCTGGTATGCCTTCATGACAAACGGCATAGAAACAACATGGGTCCAGGGAGCATAGCTCAATATAAGAAAGCCTGTGCATAACAAACCAATTCCCGAAATAGTCTTAAGTGAAGAAAGCCCAGAATTAAGCCCATTAAAATCAGGAACAAGGCAAGACAGCATCTCTACTACTTTCACTCTTTTTCAATACAATACGTAAAGCTCTAACTAGAGCAATAAGATAAGAAAAATAAATCAAAGGAACACAAATAAGAAAAGGATAAATTGTTCCTGTTTGAAGATGATGTTATATTACACATAAGAAATCCCAAGGGTTCCAACAACTTCTAGAAAAGATTATCACTTCTAGTAAAGTATCAGAATATAAAATTAACTATAAAATAGTAGCTTTTCAATATATTAGTAACAAATATAATAAAAAGAAAATCATGGAAATACTTTCATTCACAATAGTCCGACAAAATATCAAGGAATAAACTTAAAGAGATGAAAGACCTCTAGAATAAAAATTTTCAATTTCTGAAGAATGAAGTGAAAGCAATCATTAGAAGATGGAAAGATCTCCCATGCTTGTGGTTGAAAGAATTAATATTGTGAAAATGCTCATCCTGCCCAAAGAATAAAACTGTGTCAATACAGTTCCAAATAAATCCCACAACACTCTTCACAGAAATAGAGAACAGCATTTTAAACTTCATCTGAAGCACAGAAGTGTCCAGACAGACATAGCAATCCTAACCAAAAAGAAGCTGGAGGGATTACCATGACAAATTTAAAGTTAAATTAGAGAGGCTTAGTAATAAAAACAGTATATCACCAGGACAGAAATAGGCATAGAAATAAATGAAATAGAATAAAAGATCCACCCATAAGCTGTGTAAATACAGTCACCTGATATCAGACAGAGATAGAGAAACACACATCAAAGACAGGGATAGCAAGACACCGATGCTATGAAGCGAGAAGAGGAAATGTGTGAGCTCTTACCTGGAAATGAGGAACCTAATACAGAGGAAGACCCAAGAAGGAGGAATAGTTGACAGTAAGACTGTTTAAAAGATTCATGGGGAAATATATTACTTACCAGCTTACTCCAAAGTCTACATAATATGCATAGTTTTAATGTATATGTATAATTATAATGTGTATGTATAATTATACGTATAATGTATACGTATAATTATATGTAGTTGGCAGGATGATTTGTTTTTGTTTCTTTTGAGACATGGTCTCTATTGTGTAGCTCTGGCTGTTCTAGAACTCCTCATGTAGACAAGGCTGACCTCAAAAATCAAAGAAAGCCTACCACCTGTTTCTCCTAGGTGCTGGAATTAAAGGCATGCATCACCACAGCTGGCTTTAAATTATAAATAATTTCAATGCAATTCCTCCACAGGGCAGAATGGTGCTCCCACCAGGAACTGTCGACTGCCTAACAGAACCCCAGTGCCACACAGGTTACACCTCCCTTCCTCTTGCTAGTAATGCATATCGTAATGAGTTTCACATAGGAGTTACCAATATATATCAAATTTTAAAATGTTTTACAAATACTAATTGAATAATTCATCAATTAAATAATAAAATGCATTTATAGCAAGGATTTCCAAATTAATACTATACTATTTTACATTAATATAGTGTTTTAAGCAGGTGAAATACTTCAAGACCTTGAACTTTGGAAACTCTTTTTAGGTTAGGATAAAGGATAGACTAGAACAGGATAAGATGGTAGGAGAACTTCATTGAGATCATAAGTGGCCAGCTGAAACAGTGAAGAGGCCAGGGTCCACTTATTCTGATCAAACTGATACTCTGCTCCAAATTGCATTCTAAGGTGATTCCAACAGTGTCCATTTCTTTACATGACTGCTGTCGGCAGCTTCTAAAATCCAAGCAGTAGCCGCCCTGGAGAAGAACGCCTGAAATGGGACAGCTGCAATGGTTCACATGCCCCTGTCAATCTCATTTGTCATTTTTCATCAAAGACATCTTAGTGCAGCAGGCAGCTCCGTGGTATTCTTAGTTCAGACTACTTAGCTGGCTGCCTCACCATGACCTTTCTTTTTATGGTAACTACTCACACTGCCCGCCTAGCCAAGGGACCTCCTCTTCACACAGCTTTTCTCCAGCCTTGCCCTGTCATCTGAAGACAGACATTTCCTGAATACGGTCTTACAATACATAAAGTTTTCATCTCTTATTTTTAAGTGAATTGCTTTAACGTAATTTATAATTTGTGTATACATGTATGTATATGCACACGTACTCATGACAGTAGCCCTTGTGACTGAATCGTTTCCAAGGAATCTGAATAGTTAATGCCTGGTAAAGTCTGAATTAGGCTGTGCCGTTTGTCAATTCACAGCCAGCTGAAGCACAGAAGGCTCATAAGCTCCCTTCCCTTGGCAAGGTATATTTCTATCATTTCTGATTTAGGTTTTTTGTTTTGTTTTGTTTTAACTGCATACCACAGGAAGCCAAAATTACAGCAATTTCCAGGGTCAAATAGGGAGAGAAGTTCTGGATGAAATTTAGAGAGAACCACATACTTCCCTTGCCCAAACCCCCCATGCTGTGGCCCCTGGAAGAGGCCTTTGACTCAGCAAACCTATCAGTTAAGCGTCGCCTTTGTGGGCAGAGGTGGCTGGGGCTAAGTTTAAAGGTGTATAAGGAGTGTGGAAGTTTTTACAGCAATTGCCCAAAATTGTGTTTTAATTTCCATATACACATTTGGAATCTTGTGTTATTTTTAGCTTTTGCTATTACTGTTTAAACAAAGCAGCAGGTTAAAATTTTTCCTTCCAAATCATATGAAAAAAACCTCATGTAACAAAAGTCCACTGCTATTTTAGACCAAGTAAATACAGACAAGTAGACCTTAGGCTTCCTCTTGCTTTTTGGTTTTGCTTCATTTTGAGGTAAGAGAAGTCTTTCAGAAAAAAAAAAGAAAGAAAATTATAATTCTTAAAATGAGTCTAAATTTGGGTAAGTTAACCAGCAATATTCATGAGTGCAGCTGTAAATTCTGTGAGGAACAATCTATAAGGCACTAGATAGTAGGTATCGTCTGCTTTAAGTTGTTTCCTTTGTCAAGGAAGTGTTTGTGAATATGCACTGAGAGCAAGCTTTGAAATGTAGCCATGGAGACTAATTCTGTGCTCTATTCAAATAGCCAGCGAATATTATATTAAAAGTTCACGACCTAGCCGGGCGGTGGTGGTGCACGCCTTTAATCCCAGCACTCGGGAGGCAGAGGCAGGCGGATCTCTGTGAGTTGGAGACCAACCTGGTCTACAAGAGCTAGTTCCAGGACAGGCTCCAAAAGCTACAGAGAAACCCTGACTCGAAACCCCCTCCCCAAAAAAAGTTCACGACATATGAGGCCATTGGGTAAGTCGGGGAAAATGTTTTCATTTAGACTTGGATCTCAGTGGTCCATCATCTAGAAGTGAGCTCTAACTACAAAGTGTTAAGGAATGAATGCAGAAAGCGCCACCGAGACACAGGGGAAGGAGCAACTAACCTCACAGAGAGAGGAAAGTACTAAGCCCTAAAGGCATGTCTCTGTCAAACCTCTCCCTTCAGCACTCAAGTAACCCTGGGAAGAAGAGATGAAAGAGAATAAAAGCCAGAGGAGATGGAGTTCACCAAGGTAACAAGGCACATATGAACTCACAGTGATGGAGACAGCATGCACAGGACCCATATGGGTCTGCACAAGATGAGGTCCTGAGCTGACAGACCTGACACATGCCCCCATCCCTAACCTAGAAGCTATCTAAAAATGTAAGCTACTTGAGACCGAAACTTTAGTTTCTTTCAAGGAAGTCTTCTGGGAAAACAAACCACCCTTAAATTAAGGGTAGGCTACATGTCCAGCTGTAGATGATCAATAAAAAACAAACACAAAGAAATTTTTGGAGGTTCCTTGTCTCATAATGTGTCAGGGCTTTTGCTTTTTTAAAATTTTTTATCTTTTATTCATTTACTTTTATTGCATTTTTATTTTATATATTTTCTCTCTCTTTTTAATCTTTTGCATATATCTGGCGACTTCCAATTTGGTGTTTTTTTTGGAATTCCTGAGTGTGTGAGTGAGTAAGTCTCTGTTTTCTGTGTCTTGTCTAGGTCTCTTTTCCTTCTGCTTGTTTGTTTTATCCAATTCTGATGTGTTAGTAGTATAGGGTGGTATGGTTTGATATGATTTGGTATGGTAGTATGAAATGATAGTATATTTTGTTATCATCTCATGAAATCCAGAAAGGGGGCACATTCAGATTGGAGGGGGTAGAGTAGAGAAATGGAAACCTAATCAGAATATATTTTGAGAAATAAATCAATTTTCAATAAAAGAAAAAAAAGCAGTTAATTTCTGTTGAGAAGAGGCAAAGGTTAAGTCATGTTGTCTCATCAATGTACCCAGAAAATGGAAGGCAATGAATGATAGAAAACAAAACATTAGCTATGTTCTAGATACTCTATTCTAAAAGTGGAATTTTTTTTCTGATGGCATCTGAGTATCACGAGCCTTTGTAAAATATAAGCCATTAAATAAGAGCTACCCACCACTACTAGCAAGTCACCCATCGTGCATAGAGAAAAGACCCTGTAAGGTAAAGAGAGAGAAAAACCGAAAAACTGTCTATGAGAGAGCACCAGAGGCTAAGCCACCTATTAGAGGCAGAGAGTAAAGGACAAGACTGAAAACTGTGATAAGCCCTAGAATGCCTTCAATGGCAAGTGATGGAGACTCAACTCAAACTTGACAAAATAATTGACATCCAACCAAGTACAGAGTCTGGGTTGGAGGAGCTGCCTGCAAGGGTGGAGCGAGTGAATTGACCACAGCATCTCTACCTTTCTCCAGTTTCTTGAATACTTCACTTCTGCTTGCTCAGTGCGCTTACTATTGATTGGCCATCATAATGGCAAGGCCACAGCTATTAACCCTCCTTTGGGATACACGCTTTCTGGTGACATACTCGATGAGAGTCATTGTTTAAACATATACACATGTAAGCACATGGTCAAGAATGGTTTCTATGAACATAGCTCTAGGCTAAATAGTAATCTACCTTCTTCTTTCCCTATTCCTTAAGAACAATATTTGTCAGGCTTGTTAGAGACAAAGATCGATTTGTGAATTTGTAATATTAGCTTTTTTGGAAATATGATGCATCAGCATATCAGGTAAAGAAGAATTTTATGTTTCCTCTTAAATTATTCTTTATTTTTTAGATTATAATATAATTACAGCATGTCTCCTATTCCTTTGCTCCCACCAAATTCTCCCATATATCTTCCCCATCTAGTTTCCAAATTCATAACCTTTTTATTCAGTAACTGCTCATGACCTCTTTGTTCACTAACTGTTATTTTGTGTGTGTGTGTGTGTGTGTGTATTCTAAATATAATATCACGTTCATTCTGTATGTTCCTTGTAAGCATGCTTTAGGGCTGAATATTTGAAACTCTATAACCAATTAGAATGCTCTAAAGCATCCTATACTCTAAAAGTGATAGAAAATTTTAAAAATGGATAAATTGTTGCTATACTTAAGGTGATAATCTACAGAGAAAAAGTAGAATATTTTATTGAGTGCTTACTACATGTTAGGTGCAGCACTAGATTCTGGGATATGACAATAAACATGACAAATTATTCGACCCCATCAAATTACAATCTTTAACAAATAATAAAAAACCATGGGTTTAAGATGATAATTAACTTTAAGACAGACAGATGAAAGATATAGAGATTATTATGGTATGGTGTACAGCTAGGGGCAGGGCAATATTTTAGAAGGATCAACCAGAAATGACTCCTTGACAGCAGATTTGGTGATAATGCCTCCCTTATATTCACAAACTAAATGTCCCCCCACCTTTACACCTCCTAGAGAGAAAGAGCACATAAGCTCCCTTCACCATGATCCTTATGAGGGAGATCGTAAGAAAATTCTGGAGTGATTTTCGGGATCATTTTAACAGTACAATTGGTGAACTAAGTCCTAATTGGTGAACTTAAGTCCTACAAAATAAGGTTTATTGACTCAGAATTTTAAACATACTATATTTCTCAGAATATTAAGTTTTTCGCTATTAAATGTCTTTTGTGATGAAGTTTAATATCCATGATGCTCTTTGAGCAATTATACCAATTTTGGGCTATGAGAATGATATAATGTTAATTTAATAAGTGATTTATTTTACTCTGTCCTTTATGAACACCGACTTGTTTCCTTTACTACACATTCAATTACCTGCTCAATAATGTAACATTTTTTGTTACAAAGAGTTGAATGTATATGGACTAAGATGGGTATAATGATTAAAATGAAAAGACTGCCTTAATATGCAGCGCATATTGCATTGTATTAATTATAAAACTCATCAAACATGTTATCAATCCTTGCTAAATACATTTGGAGATAATCAACAATCAAGATAAATTATAACAATTTCTAAAGCTAAATGAAAGATGTTTATCATTTGTCAAAATAAATCCCACAATTTGTGTTTAGATGGTGGTTCATTAAAATAGTTTTTTTTTTTTTTGGTTTTTTGAGACAGGGTTTCTCTGTGGCTTTGGAGCCTGTCCTGGAACTAGCTCTTATAGACCAGGCTGGTTTCGAACCCACAAAGATCCACCTGCCTCTTCCTCCCAAGTGCTGGGATTAAAGGCATGTGCCACCACCTCCCAGCCTTAAAATAGTTTTTAAATTTTTTTTATAAAACTACACATTCCCAAAATTGCACAAATTCCTATAAATGCACAATTTTGTAACTGACTCAATATCAATACTGTTTTATCCAAACTTATTTTTTTATCACACCATACATCAAAGTACAGGTATGACATCATAGATTGATTTCAGATCACAGAAATAATTGTTTTCTGGACATCATGGGTTTCTGCTCTAGATACATTGTTGACATTGTTTAAAAAAGCATCTGTATTCACACAAACTACAGAGATTTCTATACCAGGGTTTATTTCAGAATGCTCCCAAATGATTCTGTGATCTGAGTAACAACTTGTCATGATGAAGGGGCAGCTGGGACAGCTGTCTACAAAATATGTGACCCAAGGCTTGTGTGGCATTTGATTTTCTTGACCACACCTTTCTCCACGTGTTCCTTTCCCTTAGTCTCCTTGACAGTACTGTGTCTTCTTTTGTAATTTGCTTTTGTTCTCTTATATTAGTTCTCATTCTCAGGGGTGAACTTAAACGCTGGTGTTCCATAGAGCTCAATAGAACATTCAATGCTCGTCATTGTCATATTTACCAAAAAAATACATATATCAGGCCTTTTGGGGTAAGACACCAGCGAAAATGAGAAGTAAAACTCTAAAAGTAGAACTATAGGCTGCTCCCTGGATACTTTGTTACATGGCTGACCAGCGTTTCCCTCCCAGGCTTTGTTGTGTCAGAACTTTTGCATGTGTTTATTTATAGCAAGCACTGTGAAGTGATCACAGTGGAGAAATGGACTTCATGGTGTGATAATCTTCTCAGGAACAAACGCAATGAAATTTCACTGTATTTCTGATTAATGCACAGTTCTGGTCGTATGCATGCTTGTATTTAAAGAATTTTTGGACACCTGCTTAAAAAAAGAAAAAAAATGAATTTTCTACATCATCTTTAAAATCATGTAACTAAAAGGTCATTGCAGGGAGAAAAGCTTGATTCGGATTTACACACGCATGCACACACAGACACACACACATGCACACACACACACACACAGAGAGAAAGAGAGAGATTGACAGTGAGAGACACAGCGAGAATTCATAAATGCTACCCTTTTTATTGATGAAGTGTGAATAAATCTGATCATACAATTCATACATCATTGAGGATTTGCAGGGACATGAGAATCTTACTGAAGTATTGAAAGTACCAGTTGGTAATTGGCTTCATCTTCTCTGGGATTTGTAAATACTTCATTGTGAAATGCCCCCACCCCATCAAGACATGTCTTTTGTTACTCTCGCCCTCCATTCTGCCTCTATCTTGCCTCCTGAACTCAACCCAGCCAACCTGCTCTCTCTAGTTCTCATCCCTCCTTCCTTCCCAACCCCTGCCTCAGTGTACCCAGGAGTGTCAAATGAGGCCATTTGTTGGTTCCCTGCTGCTCAGGTCCAAAATAATCACACAGAAACTATATTATTTAAATCACTGCTTGGCCCATTAGCTCTAGCTTCTTACTGGCTAACTCTTACATCTTAATTTAACCCATTTCTAGTAATCTGTGTATGGCCACGTGGCTGTGCCTTACTGGGTAAAGTTCCCAGCATCTGTGTCTGGCAGAGGCTACATGGCTTCTCCCTGACTCTGCCTCCTTTCTCCTAGCATTCAGGTTAGTCTCCCCAACCTACCTAAGTTCTGCCAAGCCAGTTTCTTTATTCATTAACCAATAAGACCAACACATAGACAGAAGGACCTCCCATACCACAGGAGATCTTTTCTACTTTCCCTTCCCAGGAGGAAAAAAAATGCATCCTTCTTTTGGCCATCCTTGTTATCTAGTCTCTCTGGGGCTCTGGATTTTAGATTGGTTATTCTATATTTTACTTCTAAAAACTACCTTAGAGTGCAGTGCATATCACATTTATCTTTCTGGATCTGGGTTCCCCTACTCAGAATGATTTTTTTCTGTTTCCATCTATTTGCCTGCAATTTTTATGACATCATTATTTTTTTTTACAGCTGAGTAGTACTCCATTGTGTAAATGTACCACCTTTTCCTTATCCATTCTCTGGTTGAAGGACATCTACATTGTTTCCAGGTTTTGGCTATTACTAATAATGCTGTTATGAACATAGTTAAGCCCATGTCCTTGTGGTATGATTTCACTTCCTTTGGGTATATTCCTAAAATTGGTATAGCTGAGTCTTTAAGTAGATTGTTTGCCAATATTCTAAGAAATTGCCAGACTTCGAAAGTGACTGTACAAATTTGCACTCCAACCAGAAATGGACTGCTTACTCCACATCGTCTCCAACATAAGATGCCATCAATGGTTTTTTTTTATATATATTTTTTCCACTCAGACAGGTATAAGATGGTATCTCAGAGTTGTCTTGATTTGCATTTCCCTGATGACTAAGAATGTTGAACAATTCTTTAAGTGTATTTCGAACATTTGTGATTCTCCTGTTGAGAATTCTCTGTTTAGATCTGTACCCCATTTTTAAATTGGATTATTTGGTATTTTGTCATTT
This sequence comes from Dicrostonyx torquatus, assembly GCA_028555095.1. NCBI lineage: Eukaryota > Metazoa > Chordata > Mammalia > Rodentia > Cricetidae > Dicrostonyx > Dicrostonyx torquatus. Next base: position 7,293,473 of record JAQHUG010000056.1, on the reverse strand, counting down.
AGCTTCTTGAGTTCTTTATATATTTCGGAGATCAGTTCTCTGCCCAGATATGAGGTTGGTGAGGCATTTTTTTCATCTTAAGGCTGATGTTTTGTCTTATTGACAGTATCCTTTACCTTGTAAAAAGCTTTTCAGTTTCAGGAGGTCCCATTTATTAATTGTCAATCTCAGTCTCTGTGCTACTGGTATTATATTCAGGAAGCAGTACCCTCTGCCAATGCATTCAAGGATACTTTCCACTATGTCTTGAAAAAAAAAATGAAGAAAGATCTCCCATGTTCATGGATAGGTAGGATTAACATAGTAAAAATGGCAATCTTACCAAAAGCAATCTACATATTCCCTAAAATTTCCACCAAAATTTCAACACAATTCTTCACATACCTCAAAAGAACAGTGTTCAACTTCATATGAAAAAATCCAGGATAGCTAAAACAATCCTGTACAATACAGGGACTTTTAGAGACAGCACCATCCCTGACTTCCTGCTCTACTATAGAGCTATAGTAATTTGGTATTGGCATAAAAGCAAATACATGAATCAATTGAATTGAGTTGAAGACCCTGACATAAATCTACACACCTAAGAATACCTGGCTTTTGACAAAGAGGCCAACATTATGCAATACAATAAAGAAAGCATCATCAACAGATAACGTTGCATGTAGAAGAATGCAAATAGATCCGTATCTACCACCCTGCACAAAACTCAAGTACAAGAGAATCAAAGACCTCAACATAAGTCCAATTACACTGAACTTCTCTTAATTTTTTCCTCTTAAAAGTTTTAAACTGCATGTACTTATAAAACATTTGCACACAGTTTAGAAACAGAGATGATGAATGTCACAAATTGCCACATTCTTTCTATAGCCCAAGAAAGTGAGCGCCCCTCCCACTCTTCCCTTTCATTGCCTATCCTGCTACCTTCTCTGTCTTTGTCGATCTTATATTTCTTCATTTTCTCCATCTTTGCCCTGCCCATCTGTCTTCATACTAACATCAAACTTTTCCTCCTACAAATGATACAACAGAAGCTCTGGAAATTAATTTCTCCAAAAGTATATAACTAGACAAAATTCAACTGGGTTAAGACTAAAGCTCCCAGAATAAGCCAGTGCTTTATTTTTTTTCACACCCAGAATTGTCTCACCCTCTCACTGATGGCCACATTTCCCTGCCATCCATATATAAACGCACACACACATTTCTGATGAAATTTTATGACCTTTAAAAATCAACTTTCCTGTAAGAAGAGGTACTCTTCCTACTTCTTGGTACTTAAAAAGACAGAGAAAAATAAAATTGTTGAAGATTACACTAGAACAGATCTAGGTTGGAGGTTTAAAGTAAAAGGGTAGGAGTGGAACACAAGATGATATCATGAAGAGATGAAGTTTGTAAACTTTAAAGATTTGAGCAAAGCTAAGTCAGAAAGTTATAGGAAGAGGGGGTTATCTCCATTCTTCCTTCTGCATAACATAAATCTGTGCTTCCCAAACCTAAAAATCCATCTAGTAGCCTTAGTACTAAGACTGACTCAGAACTAGTTTGGTGGAGTAGACAACACTAAGGCCCAGGTCTCAAGTAGGCAGCTCTGCTGGTGAAGAGTTTCTGCGTAAACATGGAGATCTGAGTTCAATCCCCACCACCTTTGAAAAATCTAATGTAATCCCATGGCTGGAGAGGCAGAGATGAGTATACCTGAGTCCCGCAGGTCAATCACTCTAGCTAATCAGCAAGCTCCAGGTTAGATGACAGGTGAGAGATCATGTCTCGAAAAACAGGGTGGAGAATAGTTAAGGAATCTTAATTCAGAATTAGCTTCTGGATCTATACGGAGGCAGACAGACAGGCAGGCACGCACACACACACACACACACACACACACATGCATGCACCCACACATGCACGCATACACGCACATACACACACACATACACAAGTGCACGTACGCACACACACACGTACATGCATATGCACATGCATGCACATGCTCAAAAACAAACTGAACAAACAAAAACCACTAAGGCTTCAAGACAAAAGAGACATCGTTTCAAATATTAGCCTAGTTACCTCACATAATCTGTGTCATAAGATAATTATGCCTTTCTGAAAGGTTTGTTGTGAAACTCAAATTATATATAACTCATATCTATGTATACATCCATTTATAGAGAGGTGGGGAGAGAAGATGCTATACATATCAGAGCTTTGAATATAAATATTTCAGAAATTAAAGATGTTATTTTCCCAACTAGAGAATTTAATGCTTTCTTTCCAAATAACATAGTAACATATAGAACATTACAAATATTTAGAGAAGTTAAATCCACTTATAGACAAGTTAAGTTGTATTCAGGGTAGAACAGACATAGCCAATGTGATATATTTTCGATCCTAAGTTGACAGTGAAACATCATTCTTCAAAAACTATACTTTCAGTAAATCTTTATTCTCCTATTGTATTGTAAAGTTGTAAGCAGAATCTGAAATGTTATTATGTGACTGGTTGCCTTTACTTTACCTTAATATATATCTTTCAATTTGACAGATCTCTGAAAATTATATATATTATATATATATATATATATAATTACATAGCTTCTAAGTGTGTGTGTGTGTGTGTGTGTGTGTGTGTATGCATGTGTGTGCCACTTGACGGTGAAAATGAAACCATTATTTCTGGCTTTCAATATGCCTTCAGATGTTTCTTTTTAGCATGTGGTCCATTGTCAATATGAGGTATCTACCACGTAAGTGTACTAGGTCACTAGATCAGAGTTTCTGTTGAACACTGTTGACACGAGATAAAGTTTTGTTGTAGAGAGCTGTGCTGTGCACTGTAGGCTATGAGCAGTGTCCCTAGCCTTTCCCACTAGATGCCAGTAGCACACATGTACTTCCAACCCAGTCACAACAATTGAAAATGTTTCTCCACTTTGCCAAATGTCTCTGGGGGAGAGCAAAATTATCCCAAAGTGAGAAACATTGTTTGATACTTTAAATAAGGTTAGAAAAGTCTAAATCCACCGTAAACCAGTGTTACTAGGGTAACTTATATTAGATCAACAACAGAGACACCCACAGAAACTATTTCAATGGAAATTGTAGCATTTTTTGAAAACCCTTTCTTCCTTTCTCAGTCCAGACACAAAGCCACACCAGAAGTTACAGCAAAACATCCTGATTAGATTAGCACCAGCTTCACTGGTGGCCAGCTTTGGCTTCTTAACAGGGTGGAGCAAGCAAAAGAAAGTTGCTTGTCTCTTCAGGACAGCCTCCCTGCCTGTCTGCCACAGTCTTTATTTGGACAGCGGCCTGGAGAAACCCATCCTTTCTTGGAAGCAGGATTGAGGCAAGTTTATTGTTTTCCTTTGTAGAAATCCAGAGGACATGATGTTTATTGTTCATTTCCTCCACACAGTGTCTGTCTATCCAGTATAAGTAATGCAGGGTCCAAACATGGGTTTGGCAACCTCTTGCCTCCAGGCTAAATCTCATGCCAGTATTGGTGAATGCCAGGCCTGGTTTGAAGTTTAAAACTCCCCTTAGCCAAGTCTCATAACATACATGGTTTAACCAGATGTTGGGAGTTATTCCCAGAGACCAAATCCTTCCCTAGACCAAGAGAAAATTGCTTCCACTCTCTGACAGTCCCTGATGACCCTGAAGGCTCTGCCCTCAAGTTTATTAGCATACTACTAAGAATTATGTACTACGGATCATTATAACTTCATATGCCACCTAGACACAATGGTTTTTCTGTAATACAGGTGATCTAGAAGCCTATAATGACTGAATGTGGACACTATGCCTTGACGTCCCATTAGAATATGACCTCTCCACACTTTCTGAATCCTTTTAAAGAATGCTTAAGCAAAATTCATTCATACCCCCACAATTTGCACTTTTTAAAATATGTGAATAAATCGACAAGAACCTTATCCATTGCACATCACCCACACATTTCGTGTTCAGCATTTACATTACCAGGGTAACATAAATATTAGGGTGTGCAGAATGACGATGAGATCATCTGAGCTATACATACCAGGAAATATTTGAGGTTTTTCTCTTAACCTATCCATGCCGCCAGCCCCATCTAATGTTTGTTCAGTTTCTTAGTTCATCTATTTTGACAATGGAATGAAGGGGTCATGTCATAAACATGGTCTGTGTTTATGCCAAGGCTGTAGAACCATCCAAAGCCAACCTGAGGAATGTGAGTCTTTAGTACCATCCCATGTGTCTGGCTCCAGTCCTCAGAATATCATCTTCCAGCAGCAACCAGTTGGCAACTCTATCTTTCAGACACGCTTATGAATACACACCTATATATATCCACAGATCACATTTCCCTGCCCAATGAAGTAAGGATGCATTTTTGTCCCTTAAGTCTCCAGTGATAAAGTATGGCAGGATAAAATGTCACTCAGCTCATCATTATATCTAAAAGTGCTCAAGTGTTTTCTTCAGGGTTGTTTTTTATTTATTCTTTTACTTTCATCAGTGTAACTATGGGGAAAAGCAAAGGACACAGTCAGTAAGACAAAAAGGCATCCTACTGAATGGGAGAAGATCTTCACTAACCCCACGTCAGACAAAGGCCTGATCTCCAGGATACAAAGAACTCAAGAAACTGGACATAAAAATTCTAAATTCCCCAATTAAAAAATGGGGTAATGATCTGAACAGAGAATTCTCAACAGAAGAAGTTCGAATGGCCATAAGATACGTAAGGTCATGTTCAGCATCCTTAGCGATCAGGGAAATGCAAATCAAAACGACTTTGAGATACCATCTTACACCTGTCAGAGTGGCTAAAATCAAAAACACCAAGGATAACCTATGCTGGAGAGGATGTGGAGTAAGGGGAACACTCCTCCACTGCTGGTGGGAATGCAAACTTGTGCAACCACTTTGGAAATCAGTGTGGCGGTTTTTCAGGAAACTGGGGATCAACCTACCTCAGGACCCAGCAATACCACTCTTGGGAATATACCCGAGAGATGACCAACCGTTCTTCAGGGGTTTGCTTCCTGATACTGTGACTCCCAGCTTTGGTATTTTAAATAGGCTTGCCCATTTACCTTCCTATACTGCTGGGTGTGAGTTAAGATGAAACAGACGTTTACTGTGCCTGTGACTGAGGAGACTGGTAAACTTGTTTTGGTGTCAGAATGTCATCTGTACTTGTGCATATTTCTTTTCCTCTGAAAAGGCATGCTTCTCATGTCTGTGAAAATGTTGTAAATGAATTGAAAATCCTTTTGAAATGCAACCCTTGCGTGATTGACAGTGACAAGCACACATACCTTGAAAACGCCACTGAAATGCTTATACTTAATGAAAGCAAATACCATGGCATCTGAGTAGCCTAGTCAGCCATGCAGTTCTCTACCTGGCATCTTGCAAATTAATCTGGATGTTTATGCTGTAGATCATTCATGATGAACATATTGCTATAGCAACATGCGTTTCTTCCATTTTTCCCTGCTAATTACGCTAGCATCACCATCAGCTACTAAATCTTTGAATTACTAATGAATGTATGTGAAAAGCAATGTCTTGATAACATTTTTTTTCAATATGCCCTCATCCACCAAGTACAGAAAGGAAAGATACATGTAATTTTAATCATTATTATCAATTTATTGTTAAAAACCTTTCAATTAATGCTAATCCACTTTCAGATCAATTTATTGCTAAGAGGTGTCTCTGTAGCATATGTTTCTAAGAAGAAAATAAGTCATAATGAGCCTCTGTGAAACCCTTTCCTTCAGTGCTCACAAACATAACACTGACATCATCTATACCTACATTATACATCTATATCTACATTAAAATAGAATCCAAAACTGAAGCACTATCTTAACCAATGAACTATTTTCACTTGTGACTACTCATGTCCATCAACAGAGAACACATATTATTCTGAGGTATTTCTCAAGATACTGTCTGATGAACATGTTCTTAGTTGACTCAAGTAGACATTGATGTTGGGGAAAGCTTTCACTGGAAAGGTAATCACAGCCTAGTCAGATTGTCACGGCAGATATGCTTCCCAGGTGTCTGCGACAGAAATGTGTATAGCGCATATGTCTGACCACAGTCTAGGTGTCTAGAAACCCAGAAGCCTTCTTAGAATTATTAATGAAGCAAAAACATGCTTGTGAAGATTAAAATAGTGTAAAACTGAAACTTTTTGCCTATTTAGTATACCTGGGTTCCATGGAAAGACAAAAGAAGAACAAAGATGATGAGAAAGACCACAGGATTTCCCCCAGCGAAATAAGCCATGCCAATAAAATGTGAGGGCCCTAGTGTCTGATTCAGCCAGACAGTCCAGACACAAGTTCTTTTTCTGGGTTTTGCTATTCTAGGTTAAGCAGAAGTGAAAGGACTATAAAAATGTAGAGGGATGGGTTCACCAGGGCTTTACTGTGCAATTCAATATTTTAATTGCAAATTTCTTCTCTCTAAATTTGAGAATTTTGATGCAATCCCCTACCTTTACGTATTTATTTGTGAACAGTTGAGTATGTGAAATCATTTGCTTGTCTTCCAATCTTCATGCACAGAAATAAGAAAAAAAATAGGTTAAAGTGTAGATCTACAATGATAATGATAGCAATTTCTACAGTTTTTATTGTTCTTCTTCTATCTGTAAGAGATGCTGAACTTTATAAACTAGCCATGTGATATATGTTCTATAACTTTTATTAATTGATGAAAAAATGAATCCAGGGAAGTTATATAATTACAAATTGTCACCAAGCTCACAAATATGTCAAAGGGGAGTTCAAAAACTTTTCTATTTTTCAAAAACTGAGGTTACTTAAAAGACTTTGAAAATGACATGGGCATATTTAAAGGAGCTTTTATATTGGCTAGCTTCTAAGAAAAGGCTACAATAGGGAATAAAAGCACCTTTTGGTTTGGCAGGCATGAAATAAAAACTAAAATATCACTTCCGTTATTTATTGCCGTACTTATCATTTGATTATTATTGATTTTGATTATTGATTATTATTTACTTCTGGGGGTGTTTGGTTTGTGTGCATGCCTGTATGTGTGTCCATACATACATGCCTGTGGATGTTAGAGACCAACTTTCTGGAGCGAGTTCCTACATTTCATCTCATCTTTGAGACAGAATCTTCTGTTTCTGCGACCATGCTAGGAATTCTAGATAGCAAACGATGCTTCCTTCTGTCAATTCTACCCTCGCCTACCATGTCATCCCAAGATTGCTAGTAGCACACCTGCGCCCCAATACAGAGTTTTGAGTGTTCGGGTGTTAGTGATCAGACGTAGTGACCAGGTTTGCACAGCGTGCAGTCCCCCTGCCCCTGAGTCCTCCTCCCTTGGCTCTAAGGCTGTGAAGGTTCATGAATGGATGCAATCTTACCACTTGAGCTTCTGTTTTCTTGCTTAGTGGAGTGTCTTTTCACCAGGCTTTACTATTAAAACACTCCTGGTTTTAGAAAATTAGAACCATAGCATTGTGTGTTTCTTTTTACTCTGTTTCTAGTTGCTCTTATCATTTATATCTTACGTTAACATGTTTTATTTGGGACAACTAAAAATGAAGTATTCAGGCAGTTTTGAGTTGCGTTATAAAAAGAGACAGAGAGAGGAGTATATAAAATTGGGAGGGAGATGTGATGAAGGTTGAGAGAAGTTGGAAGATAAAGTAGGTGTTGGATATGATCAACAACTGAGAAATATGTAAAACTTAAATACTAAATAAATAACATAAAACGTAAAAACGAGTATTGATACAATTAACTAAATGTATATTTTATTACAATGTCAATTTTCTATATGCAACTAATGAAAGATTGAAAACCCTTGAAAGGTCAAGGCAGGAGCATGAATGTAAGTTCCAAGCCATCATAAGACCTTCTTCCCTTCTCTCAAAAAACAAAAAAGAAGAAACACATAGAAAAAAAAGTGTCCAAATTGGATATAAATTCATACCTTCAAGGCAGTAACTATTTAGGAAGCTAGAACAGAGAGTTTTATATGAGCATGGGAGTTCAAAACCAACCTGGACAACATAATGAACCCTCATCTCAATACATGCATATACATTATATATATACATATACATTGCATATTTTAAATTATCTTTATTTGCTCAGTGAAGCAATTTTGCAATTAATTTACATATCATTAGGTATCATAGCAATCCGAAGATGGTCTGAAATATATGGGAGGTTGTGCATAGGTCATATGCAAATTCTATGCTGTCACCAGGTCTGTTTAGTCGGGTCTTTTTTTAAAAAAAATGCTTATATTTTCAAGCTTTCGTGCTATTTATTAAATGTTGACCATATTCTCTCTAACACCTCCTCTAACCCCAACATTTCTTCATGTCCTCATCATGTTTGCCTCCATTGTCCACTATGGTTTTTGTTTGGTTGGTTTTGGTTTTTCAAGACAGGGTTTCTCTGTAGTTTTGGAGCCTGTCCTGAAACTCACTGTGAGGACCAGGGTAACCTCAAACTCACAGAGATCTTCCTGCCTCTGCTTCCCAAGTGCTGGGATTAGAGGCATATGCCACCACCACTTCCTGGCTCCTCTGGAGAGTTTTAATTCTACCTTCATATCTTCTGTCTCTCTCTCATATATATATACATAAAATTGTGTGTGTATACATGTCTATAGAAAAGCTAGGATCTAGAATAAGAGAAAGTGAATATTTTTCTTTTTGTACATTTTTTTGTAATATGAAAATCTCCAATTGCACCCATTTTCTGCAAATGTCATAGCTTCATTTTTCTCTTTGTCTAAGAAGAATCCCATTGTCTTTTTCCATCACTCTGCTGTTGTACAACTAGGTCAGCTACTTCTCTGTGTTCGGATGGCCTTTCCTTGACATTGATGACCTTAGGAGTTTTGAGGAATGCTGGTTAAATCTTTTGTGAAATGCTCCATAGTGGAATTTGTCTAACTTTTTTTCTGGTATTTTACTGAAATTAAAGGGTTGTAAGTCTACACAGTGAAGCGCTATTCTCATTACAGAAAAACAAGGCCCTATCCTGCCATCTCAGCTTCACTTTGGACACTAAACTTGACCTCCAGCCTGAGGTGCTTGCTACCGTTCTTCACTATAAAAAGTATTTTTCTCCATTACATGCCATAATATTAAAAAATATAGTACATGCCTTAATTTTTGTCTATACATGATATGTCTATACATGACAATAGAAAAGAAAATTGCTTTTCTATCGTTGTGAATAAATACCATGAATGACCAAAGCAAAAAGAAGGATTTAATTGGGGGTTTGCTTACAGTTTCAGAAGGTAAATCTGTGATCATCATGATAGGGACCATGGCAGCAGACAAGAAGGCCTGGCACTGGAGCAGTGATAAAAGCTCATATCCAATTCACTGTCAGAAAACACACACACACACACACACACACACACAGAGAGAGAGAGAGAGAGAGAGAGAGAGAGAGAGAGAGAGAGAGAGAGAGAGAGAAGACTTGACCTGAAACTTTGAAACCTCAGGGGCAACCCTAGTGATACTCCGACTGCTCCTATTCCAACAAGACCACACCTCATAATCCCTCCAAAAAGCAAAGTCACCAACTGAGGGTTGAGACCATGGGGCCATTCTCACCCAAACTACCACAGTATGTACAAACTGTACTCACTTTGTGGCAGTGACAATCCATCTCTTGTGTGCTCAATTTCTTGTTTGTCTCTTCATTTGTTCAGAGGTAGAGTCATGCAATATAACATGTCAATAGGACATTGACCTCACAACCTCACAATCCATTCTCCTGCCTCTACTTCCCAAATCTTAAGATTATGGACATGTTGTCATTATGCACAGTATTGGTGCGTGTGTGTGTGTGTGTGTGTGTGTGTGTGAATGCACATTTTAATTTAAAAGTATTTAGGTTAATTAATTTTTAATTATCTATGGAATTTCTATACATAACATTTTTTCCACAGATGGAGGATATTCAAAACACACATAACAATTATTATTTTTTTGACTTTTCCATGTGACTGACACAGAGGTTTTTTTTGAGATTATAATATAAATACATCATTTCTCCTTTCCCTTTCCTCCCTCCAAACCCTCCTTTATACTCCTTCCCCTCTTCCATATCCATAACCTATTTTCATTAATTGTTATTTTATGCGTATGTGTGTAGATATATGCATATATATTCCTAAATATAACTTGTTCTTCTGTAGTCTTACTCATGTGTCTGCTTTCAGGACTGTGATATTGTATTTCCTAGTAATGTTAGAAACCACATCCATAAAGTCTTACTAACACGACTGTCTAAACATGACCTGAATAACCATGACACAAATAAACATGCCAAAATGGACAAGGGAACGGTCATAATCCCTCAACCCTACAAAAGGAACAACAAAGAACTGAAGAATGGTAAGAGAGGGGAAAATATTCTTTTCCAGGAAAAAGGGAACTAATTGGTAATCCAATGCCAAATGGTCATCCATCTTCTTGAAGACAGACAATCTTTATAAATTATTTTACATTTTTCTGCATGAGACAGTTGACTTGCCTGCTTGTTTCATTTATTTGACAATTTATTTACATTGCTATGAACTTAAGGCTTTTGATATTATATTTGAACTACTATCCAATTCTTCTTTTTAGTTAGCTCAGAATGTTTCATTAAAACCTTTTAATTGGGATCCTATATCTATGGCTTTTATTGCCATTAAAAAGTGTGTCTGTCAATGTAGGAGAGGTTGTTCAATAGCCCCTTAATATTCCAGCATATAAGTACTGAGGGATTCTCTTATGTATTTTCTGCTAATCTCTTGCTACTCTTCTTAATTTCTGATAAATAAGACATACTCATTTATAAGATAAATAATTCATGCTCAAAAGAATTTTAAATGTTATGAGAAAAGCAAAGGTGCATATAAGTCAAATAAATTAAAGAGAATGCAAAAATTTATTAAATTTTCTTTGAGTATCAAATTGCAATTTTGTAGAGAAAATGATTATTATTCTCTTCCAGAGAAGTGGTTTTTCCCCAACAGAGTACAAAACAGGCAGACTCCAGAGGATAAACTTAGTATATATGTTATACAGCTTGAAAATGGTGAAAAAGGGAATGGTAAAACACACTGCCAAACATCAATAAGCACTTTAAGTAATTACCATTAGAATAACTCCACTCTATGAACTTTGAACATCTGTAACAGATGTTCTCACTCTACATTAAAGCCTGTAGCTGTCCTTAGTCTATATAACTCATGGGTTTGTAATTGGACTTAAGACGTGAAGATGACTTTTACGATTCCAATCAGCAGAATTCTGGTAGCCTAAATGCCATTAAATGGAGATACAGTGGAAACTATGAAAAACAGTCCAAAATATTACAAAAATTACAATCAGAAATGTATTCGGTGTGACAGTATTTATTCATAAAATGTTCATTCTACAGCAAAGATTTTACAGATATAAACTGCTACACTCTACATAAAAGTATCATTACACCTTATATTTCTTGAATTTTTCTCATAACCTTGAGAACAATATATGATATTCCTCTCTTCACCATTACCTTTAATGAGGGTAGTAAATGTTTAATGATTACTTCTTAACAAACTAATCCTATAACATCTTTTCTTACAAACCCACTCCCTCCTCTAGAGAATCTCATTTATACCCACCCACCTGTTATCAGAGATCAACTGTAACTCTAAATCTTTAATTCAGACTTTTCATCTGACTGCTAGACCTGAATATATGAATAACCACTTGGTAACTCAAATTTGAACTCCTAAAGGTACTTCCAACTTTCCAAGTTCAATGTGAAAATTCTATTATATAAAACCTCTTTGACCACTTGTCTCTACTCAGCAAAAAGTGTAGACAGATCATGTAGTCTATCCACTCTGTCAGTGAGTCCTTACCTATTGAGTTTCCTAGTACTTTTCTAATATATTTTTTCTCTCCATTTGCCATATCAGTATCTAGTCAAAGCAGTAAAGTTTTTCATATGAACTAGAGTTTCTTACCCTCAACACTATTAATATTTTGGACCATATAATTCTTTATTGAAGAAGGTTGTCTGTATCTCCTATTTTCTGGCCCCTATTTCTCTAACTGGCTTTTTCTATGTACATGAATGGTATATATTTTTCTATATACATGAATGGTATATATTTCTAGGATAAAAGTGAAACCTGCTCAGTCTGTAAAATGTTACTTGTCTGTACTTAGGATTTCAGAGATGAGAACTTGGTATTGGATAACCAGTTGGGAGCTCTTGGGGAAGACAAATTTTTATGCTCTCGGCATTTCTTAGTTACCTGTAGCTCTTTGTCTATAGTTAAGGCCTCATGAGCGTTTTCCCCTTTATGTAGGCATGTCTACTGGTGTCATTCTTTCACAGTTCTTGCTTAGGCAGCTATCACTTTGAGACTTCCTAGGAATAGCTTCTAGGAGACAAAAATCTCACATCACACTTCACATTCCTCTGGCTCTTCTTCAATCACCCTTAAACTTTAGTTATAGACGCTGTGTTGTAGATGTGTCAGTTGGGACTGAACACCACACAAGCTCTTCTTCTCTGGATTTTGATTGCTTGTGGTTTACTATAGCGGCCTTCATCTGTTTTTAAATGAAAAGGAAGAACTTGATGTATCTATGTGTACAAGAATAAATATTTAAAGTGTACTTAGGGATGATGCTGGTGGTTGTGAATTTGCCTCCAAGACCCATGACTTCACTAGCCTTGGGTAGACAGCTAAGTCTCCATATCAGGCATAATTTTCCTTTTGTAACTCAAGCCTTAAGTTCAATTAGAGAGTTCTCTGAAGCATGATTATGAAAAACTCAGAGACAGAAACATGGGCTCAACCTGAAGATCAGAAGGGCGTAGCAGCCAGCCACCTGCTCTTACCTCTACCTCAGTCTTAAATGATGATCTTGTCTCCAGGAATCACAGAATGAGACTGAGAGTGAGAGCCGTCTCCTCCTGTCTTACATCCCTCTCTAGTTCTGGGATTAAGGGTGTGCACCACTACCACCTGGTTTCTATGGCAAACTGGTGTGGCTACTGGGATTAAAGGTGTATATCGTTGTGGCTACTAGTATTAAAGATGTGTGTCATTGCTGCCTGGTCTGTAAGGCTGGCCACTGTGGCTGTTTTACTTTTCTAATCCTCAGACAAGCTTTATTTATTAAAATACAAATGAAACGCCACTACATTTCCCCTTTTTGTCTAAAATAAAAAAGGTTATAATTAATATAAGAAAAACTACATAGAATAAGTATAGTAACTATATACAATTTATACAGGCAATAAATACATCAACAATATCTAGTCCATTTGCATTTGACAAATTCAGGGAAAATACTTCACATCTATCCTACCTTGGTGAGTCCAAATTTTGGTAGCTAATTTAATTTCTCCCACAACTTACATTAACATCCAAAACTAACTTTGATTTTGATATCTCCCAACCTTACATACTTTGCATTTCATTCGTGAATTTCTTCTCTGAGTCTCATAAACAAGGGAGACTGTAACTATGTAGTCTTCAACGACCTCAGAGACCTGAGAAGAAAATAATATTAACTGTGAAATAGAAATTACAAGAAAGTGACTTCCCCCCAAAAATGTGAGTAATGACAGAAACAGCTGGCTGCCTGGGCAGTCGCCTAAGTTCCTTTGCAACATTGGGGCATCCATCTTCGGCCTATAGGCCTAGCACATCTGACAGACTTTTCTGTGAAGCACAATATTCTGAAGGGCTTGTCTTCCTTGCCTCGACAATATTTGGCAGTCAATTTCTTTTGTGCCCTGCTAGGACAGCATACGGTCAGCAGTCAAGGCAAGGGCATTTTCTTGCCAGTGGCTTACCATTGCCACAAAGAAAGGAAACTCTATGTGGAGTTTCTTCGATGTCCATTATCTTCTCTGAAGTAGATTGGTGCTGCCAGGAACAGATATGTCTTATTGTCATAAAAAATACCTAGGTTATTAAAACATCTTCAATGCCTTATTATTTAGATTTCCAAAGTATTTTTAAGATGGCCTGACTATCTAAATCATATCTTTGTTTGACCTTGAAAACATACCTAATGTGCCAAAAAGTTTGATTATGCTAGCTGACTCAGTACTAACCTCTATTTCCTTATAATCCAAAACAGTTGGTAATAATAATGTTCAAGGACTAGAAATTTTCATT
>JAQHUG010000056.1:7227462-7274536 GCA_028555095.1 Dicrostonyx torquatus | reverse complement strand
TCATATTCTCACTCCTCCCTCTCTTCAACTGCAGTCTGGGAGCTCAGCCCAGTGCTCCACTGAGGATCTCTCCCTCTGTTTCCATGAGTTCCTGAATTAAGGTTCTTTGGTGACATTTAAGATATTCATCAATGTGACTATAAGGCAAGGCCAGCTTAGGCACCTTCTTCTCTATTGCTTAGAGTCTTAGGCTGTCCACTCTGTATCTATTCAGCATAATTCTTTTTTTTATTGATTTTTATTAAGTTCTACATTTTTCTTTGCTCCCCTCCCTGCCTCTCCCTCCCCTTTAACGCTACTCCAAGGTCCCTATGCTCCCAATTTACTCAGGAGATCTTGTCATAGTTCTTGAAGTTCTGGCTAGAGCAATAAGACAACAAAAGGAGTTCAGGGGGATTCAAATTAGGAAGGAAGAAGTCAAACTTTCACTATTTGCAGATGTTATGGTAGTACATATAAGTTACCTGAGAAAATCTACCAGGGAACCCTTTCAACTGATAAATACCTTCAGTAATGTGGCAGGATACAAGATCAACTCAACCAAATCAGTAGTCCTCCTATAAATGTTTCTTAAAATTATATATATATATACTTATATGTATGTGTATATATATGCATATATGCACCCGTGTGTGTGTGTGTGTGTGTGTGTGTGTGTGTGTGTGTCTGAACATAGTTTAAATGCAGTTATGCCTGTTGGGGCACAAATGCTTTTCCTCCCAAAGCTATAGACTATTTAGCAAAAGTCTCAGTTTCAGGAATGGAAAATCTCATTTTAAATTGTTGGTCAGAATTATCCAAGTGACCTCCTCCTATAAAATATAAGCTATTGCTATTATCCCTGGTGCCTGTAAGAACAGAAAATGGGTAAGATCTTATTGCTTAAAACACCAAATGCTTTGTATGCATGATATGAAGGAATTGGTCTATATCTGACCTGGGATCCTCCATGCTGAGAACTAGCATTCATAATAGTCAATGGAGCCATGAAGTTTCTCAGAGGGGTCAAGGGTCAATCGTCCTACCAGTTAGAACACCAACAAACCACAACAATAATCAGTAGGACAAGATACTTGGAAAGCTGTAACCGTGGCCCTCATATCCTGGAAGTGACCAACAGCCACCAAGCTGTACATAAAACCAGCTCAATGGGAGGGAACTCATGCCTGGCATTGTAAAATGGCCGACTATCCATAGGTGGTTAGGTCATGGAATCTAGAAAAGAACCTACCACTGCACTCTTCTAAACAAGCCTAGTTTATAACTATGTTCTAAATATTTGCTCTCATGTACTCAGATAAGAGTAGTTCTCACTCAGCAAAAATGTTTCTTTTGCTTCAGATGAAGATCATTACAGAAAGGCACAAGAGGCCAGATATAGAGACCAACAACACAGGTTGCCCACCAAACTCCCATTTAGTACGTTTACTGCATACTCCCTACACCGGACAGATTCCCATCCTGGAGAAGGCGGGCGGGTGTGACTTCTGACTCCTAGCTGGGGAGCTGTGGAAGCTGGGAGCGGCTGGCTGAGCGCTAGTCAGTTCTCTGCTGCTGTTGAACTCGGTGAGCCCTGGTAGCACAGCGGCTGCAGGGAATGTCCGCTGACCCACCGTGTGAAGAAACTACAAAAGGTGTCCTCTACCCCAGGAGAGAAAACACACTGCATGTGGAAACAAAGGAAGCATTTCTTCTTTACTTGATTTCATGTCACAAATATTCTCTTCCATTATGGCTGAAACTTTTTATAAAACAGAAAAATCCATACAAAGCAGGCTTTTTCTTTCTTTTTTTTTTTTTGGTTAGAAAATTTGTAAAAGAAAATTGCTGAGACCATGAATGGCAAGTTGCAGCTGAGAATGAATTTTTAATACTTAGTTAAAAGTACTTGACAATAGAGAATTATTGTACAAGTTTTAACAAATCCTTAATTATATCCTTGTCTGGGACAAGTTCAACTACATTATCCCAGTGGTTTGGCATCTTATAGATACATGGCCGCTTGACTTAATTACACCTCCAATATAATCAATACAGAAAAGACCGAAACAGTTAGGTTCCATTGCACACTCTCAACGTTAGTCAGGGAGAAACTTGGAAGCTGCTGTTCTTGATAACTTGGATAGGATGCGCTGCCAATATCAAGGCGGTGTCCAGTGCGGCCCATACGGCACAGCAGTTATCACTGTGTGATTTCAGTTCATTCATGCCCGCTCTGCTGCTTCTGTGATTGGAAACCGGATCCAGAGCGCTCTCTTCAGAATGCTCAATAAGAATGCTCACATGCTGAACTCTTCTAAGGCAACAAGAACTATTAACACGCGCTAGAAAATGATTAAAATATTTCTGTATTCCCTTCCTAGAAAATTAGAAACTTGATGCATAGCTATTTGTTCCTTTACTAAATCCAACTAAGGCTTATTCGAACCAGGATTTTTATTGTTCTGGTTTTTCTTTTTTGGACAAAAAGCCACTTGTCTCAAACTTGCTCTTACCATATAAACAAATATAATTATTCAAATATTTAAATATGAATAAAATCTCATTAGATATCGGTAATGAAAATCATGGTCCCTTTTTAATGATAATGTAAAAAATGGGTGCCTTTTTTAGAAACTGCCTGAAATGTGCCCTCTGAAATGTGATCTGAATTAAGAACAGCCAAAGCTCACAGCAGGACAGCTCTTCTCAGCTGTGGCTTGGGTTAGGGGAGGCAGAGTGTAAACTGAATTGATGGCTCCCAGGCATACAAGCAAGCAGCTATATAATCCCAGGCACAGAACTACCCCCAAATAGCTTACTTCTCAGTAAACTGTACATATAAATAGTTCTGCTATTCGAAAGAGTACAGGGTGCCTCAAATAAGACATTTTAAGGTACTGGCACTAGAACTGATCACTTCCCTTTGTGTCTTAGAATATTTCTGCTGTGTTCTCCATTGGAGTACACATTATTCTAATGTGGGCTCTGTCCCTCCTTCTAAAATTGTATCTGCTTATTCTTTGTGTGTATAAGTGGGTTCTAGGGGTTGAACCCAGGTCCTCAGAGTTGGAAGCAAGCTCCCCTTATGCTCTGAAAGATCTCACCAGCTTGTCTATGCCCTTTTGCCCCTACATGTGTTACTTTAGGATCAGAAAAAAAAATGTTGAGTAAAAATATAGCAAATGGCTGGAAGGCTTTTTGAAAGTAAAATATTGCATCATTGCAAGTTCTGGTTCTGTTTTGTATTGGCGTTGACGAGGTTTAGTCTTAAAATAGAAATCCCTCTACGGTGTAGATACTTTACTCAGAAGAATTTTGCATTAAGAATTGATGGGGTCTAAAAAGAAGGAATCTGTGCACTGCATTTGACTCTGCATTTAATTTCATGACCAAGGCCAGTACAAGTTTCTGACTTCTCCAAGGCAAAGGTCTACATAAACTGCATGTGTTAGTTCAACTTCTCATCTTACCTTGGATGATCTGATGTCAGTGACAGAGACCTGTGCTTAAAATTTCACAAATTGGAAGTGGTTATTAGGTAGGATACATAGCAAATAAAGCTCTGCTAGATTTGAAGGACCGCTTGCCAAAACAAATGCTTCATCAGCTCTTCATTCCCAAATACTAGTCATCGAGAAGGGACAAGATGGAAAAGAAGACACGTTTCATAAACTGCCGACTAAAGAACTGACAAGCCCAAGATTTTTCTCCCTTGTACTTGTTCCCACCGCTAGGAACTTGCTTTCCCCTGATGATTGTCTGCGTAGCTACTTGGTACCAGTCAGCTCTCACTGAATGGAACTTATTCATACATCTCCCACAATGCTACATTAATTTCTTGCACCTATATTTTATTTAACCTGAAATCAGAGTATTCATGTACAGGGTATTATCTCTTAATGTTAGCACTATGGTAATATGGACTTCTGCAGAGAAAGCATTCAATAAATAATTGTTTGATAGATAAACAGATACATCAATTGGGGAATATTTGAGGTTCTCTACCATTAGATACATTTCATTTTGTAGTTTCAATTCTTCTCTTTATCTTTCACAGAGTTAAGGTATTAATATTTTGAAAAGGAATCCATACGTTTTGAGTCTATTAGGATTTTATTACTGGCACAGTCCGTGTTGTTACGAGAAGCAGGACTTGAAGGAGTAGATGATAGAATCAGTTCTTCCCTTTCAGGAAGAGAAGGTATCAAATATGGAAACTCTAACACAGGATAGGGCAATATGAATGCAACCAGAGTGTGGCAACTAAGATCAGAAAGCAGGCCGACATGGGAAATGACCTAAAGAGCAAGAAGTATTCAAATGTATAATAGCAAAATATGAAGTTCAAGCAGGGTAGAATGAATCTGAGTGAGTTCTAATTTCTGAGTCAAAGAAAATTCTTAAGGAATAATAAAAAAACGAACTACCCATTTACAAATGGAATGTCCTCCAAAAATCTCTAAAGCGTTTATTACGGAATCCCATAACACCTTTTGCTTTTCTGTTAGTGAATGTATTTTGATGAACTGTAATGACTCCTTTGACGGTTTGGTTTCTCCCTTGTTTTTAAACTCTAAGGTAGCAATGCCATCGGCATTACACTATTTTATACTCAGGGCCTAAGGGGGAAAAATGGGAGAAGAAAGTAGAAGAAAGGGTATAAAGGACCCCCCAAAAAAAGAGGAAGGATGAATTTAAGTCAGTTTCCTACCAATTCTGCACCACTGCGCTCCTCCTTACCAAGAAGTAGGATGTGCAGCCTCTGTTCTTTCTTCTACCCACCACTTGAAAGTCTGGATATGGTTCATCAAGTGAATGTCTTTGGCAGAATACACTATTAGTAGCACATCAAATGTATCATATTTATAGTAACAAAAAGAAAGCCCTTTTCAACAGTTGTATTTATAGGTTATATCTTTTGTAGGCTTTAATTGAAGAAGCATTTCAAACATTTATCCAGATTTTGAAAGCATGTATTAGTCATTGATTGAATATACACCAATACATGTGTTCAATATTTTAGGCAATTTACTAGTTTGGTCTTAATTAATGCTAGTCTTTTTAACTTGTGGCAGGCTGAATCACATGTGTGGCCACAGTCAGTGTTTCAAATTCTAAACTCTGTTTGTTTGAGTAGGAGTTGGATTTGTAAAAGTATTTCTTTGGCGAAGGCACAGATACATATTTTGCCTTGATGGAAGTGATGCATCCATTCAATAGTCAATTGAATGAAGGTGTTATAAGAGGCAAGATTCTAGTCCATCTAGTATGTGTGTGTGTGTGTGTGTGTGAGTGTATGTGTGTGTGTGTGTGTGTGAGTGTATGTGTGTGTGTGTGCGCGCATACATTCATACATACATTTACACACTATATATATTTACTTTGGGACGATATCATTCAGAGAAACTAAAACGTAACTATACGTATGCTGTGATGTAAGTGATTACACTATAAATGTAAGTAAAACACACTGCCTGTTATTTCTTTATCATGAAAGAGAATAGCATGACAATGAGTTTCACTGTGCAGAGCAAAGTTCACCTCCACAGTGGTTTCCTGGAAATCACAGACTTGGGCAACTGTGTTTATAAATGCAGGTATCTACCCAAGGCTGTCTGTCCAAATTATCAGCGATTGCACTAAGGAAAGTCGTCTCAGTTTAGACGAATGTGTCTTTCAAGCGAAAATAACAAATAATATAAACAAATAAATACAACCTACTGAGGATACTTTCACTTAAGTAATATTCACTTTTAATTCAGAGTTATGTGAACCGCTTTGTACGAGGCTTGCCGTCAAGAAACTAAACCGTGTCACTTCTAAAGAGCTTTCACAATCCAGCTGTGCACAACATGGAGCGTGGGGACTGTCCCGTGTTCAGCCAGGAAAATATAACCAGCCTCCAGGACCTGCACTAGAGTCACTACTTCTTGATGAAATACATGGATTTGATGAACAGGTGTTTAAGAAATCTGTTTCTTCTCCTTTACAGACCTGGAAGAAATATGGCTTTGTAGGCAGTAGACATAGAATGTGTCTTCAGATTCCCTGATAGTGAGCCCTGTGTCCATCTTTCACTGGCTGAGAGGTTGGGAATCCTATTTCTCTCTCCGACCTTCAGTCTCTTTGTCGTGACCCAGATAATCATGGTCACACTGGTATGACAAGTTTCATCAGGGTTCTGCGAGAATAGAATTTAAGGTGCTCTGTGCAAAATGCCACATGAATGGTTACTTTTTGTCATTTCCATAATTTAGAAAAATCCCTTGTTTACTTAGGATGTGTTAAATCTTCAGATTTAACCAAGGTGAGTGCTTCTGACAGGCTTCCCACTACGCACCCATACCTACACAGAGTCATATCGCACAGACCCCATATACTCAGTATTCTGCCTGACATTGACAAATCTCTGGCTGCCAGAGTGTACAGAAGATGAATGCACTTGGAAAAAATAAGAAAAGAGTAACAACGGCCTCACCAAGGAGAGTTCCTACCAGGTCCCAGACACACTGGCTAGAAACGAGTCTTTTTAGTCAAGAGTTCTGTGGGGAAAAAAAAAAATCTACCAGTTCAGTTTTCTCTGAGATAGGTCTTAATGCAATTTCCGTTACCTTTTCACAATAAATACTGAAGAGTTGGTACCTCTGTCCCTACTATCTCCTACCAAGCCAGAAAGACAGCCACAAAGGATTATAAATGTGAGTATCAGGAAAGTTTTCTTTAAAGCCCACCCTTTTCTCCACATGTACTTGTGTCCCTGTGTGTTGACAGCGCAAGAACACTTCTTCAACGATTTGAATGACTAACTCAAACTTTAAAAACTAGTTTATATGTCTCTAATCCCCTTATTACCACATAGGGGAAAAAATATGTCTTTTTTTCCCCCAGATAAATCTTGGCATGTGTTTTCTCCCAGCAGATTTTGGAATTCTCCTAAAATAAATGTATGCAGAACCATGGGAGA
The DNA here is from genome assembly GCA_028555095.1 of Dicrostonyx torquatus. NCBI lineage: Eukaryota > Metazoa > Chordata > Mammalia > Rodentia > Cricetidae > Dicrostonyx > Dicrostonyx torquatus. The sequence continues at coordinate 7,267,590 of JAQHUG010000056.1, read as the reverse complement.
TGATTGGGATAGCTAGAAGACCCAAGTTGGCACCATTGAATGCCAACTAATACAAGTTTTTATGGAGCAAATATATTCTTTTCTGTTACTGAAAATGAACTGCAGAAACTGAAATGCACTTCCTTTTTAGGCAATCTTTGTAACTCTAATGAATTTAGAAAAGAGGTCCAAAAAGGCAGAGCCTGGCATCTGAGATGCTCCCACCTTCTGCGTACACTCCTAGTTTGGAATTGTGTCTGCTTGACTATGTACCTCTTATTTGATCTGGTGTATGAAGGCCATTTTTCTTAATTCCACACAAAAGCAATTAACCGATCACGGTGGTGGCACTGTCACTCGTAGCCTCTGCCTTCCACAGGTCTGAATCACTGTGGTGGTTTGAAAGTAAGCGGCCCCCATAATCTCATAAGAGTGTCACCATTAGGAGGTGTGCTTTGTTGGAGTGGGTGTGGCCTTGTTGGAGGAAGTGTGTCATTGTGGGGGTGGGCTTTGAGGTTTCTTGTGCTCAGGATACCTGCCAGATTCTCAGTCAACTTCCTGTTCCCTGAAAGATGAACTACCCCAGCACCATGTTTGCCTGCACACTGCCTTGTTCCTCGCTGTGATGACAACTGAACTTCTCAAATTGTAAGTAGGCCACCCTAAATAAATGTTTTCTTTATAAGAGTTCCTGCGGTCATGGTATCTCTTCGCAGCAATAAACACCCTAACTAAGATGACCAATATGGTGAGGCAATGTTTTATATGCGTCTCTCAGGAATTGTTAGAAAGAAATAGAGTGGTAGCAAACCGTTACAATGATAAAAACACTATGAAAAATTAAAAAAGACTGAAGTTAATTAAGAGTATATATTGTTTTTATGAGAACAGAAGTAGCTGGCAATAATGTGTAAAATGCTGATATTCTCTGAGCACTTCTAACATTGTAGTCTTGGGTCTGGGCAGTTTTACATAATTCATTACTGATTTTTTATTTTATTTTATTGAGCTTTACATTTTTCTCTGCTCCACTCCCTGCCTCTCTCCTCCCCTTCAACCTTCTCCCATAGTCCCCATGCTCCCAATTTACTCATGAGATCTTGTCTTTGAGATTTTGTCTTTTACTGCTTCCCATGTAGATTAGATCCATGTATGTCTCTGATTTCTAACATCTGGTTATTTAGTAGTAATTATCTAATTTTAGATTTCAAGTGTAAACTGACTCTCCTGTGCATATGAAAACTGGGAAAAATCTTCTAGATGCTGACAAGAACTCACAGTGTATTGTGTCCTCTTGTGTGTGTCATAGTGTGTCTTCTTGTGTATGTCCTCATTGTGTCCTCTTGTATGTGTCCTCATTGTGTCTTTTTGTGTGTGTCCTCATGTGTCTTCTTCTGTATGTCTTTATTCTGTTTTGTTGTATATTTCCCCATTGTGTCTTCTTATGTATGCATTCGTTGTGTCTTCTTGTGTATTTCCCTGTTGTGTCTCCTTGTGTATGTCCCCATTGTGTCTTCTTGTGTATGTCCTCATTGTGTCTTCTAGAGTGTCCTCATTGTGTCTTCTTGGGTACATCCTCATTGTGTTTTCTTGTGTGTGTTCTTGTTGTGTTTTCTTGTATATGTCCTTGAAGCTGATACTTTGGGTTTGCTCTTTTGTTTTTTTTTTCTCACTAGAAATGTATTCATAGTAAAAACTGGTATAAAATTGAGCTGCAAACCTAATCCTTTCTTTGTAGATAATAGAAACACCATAGTTAGTATCCTAGTTATTGTCATATTGCTGCAAAGAAGTATGACCAAGGCAACTTATAAAAGAAAGCATTTAATTGGGGCCTTGCTTACAGTTTCAGACAGTGGGTGCACCAACGTTGACCATGCAGGGAGCATGGAAGCAGACAAACATGGTACTGGAACAACAGATAAGTGCTTTTTGGAAAGCTGGAGGTAGGGAGAGAGAGAGAAACTGGGAATGACATGGGCTTTTGAAACCTCAAGGCACTAACCCAGTGACACACCTTCTCCAACAAAGACCACATGTCTTACTCCTCCCAAACAGTTTACCATCATCTAACCAAACATTCAAAGACGTTAGCCTGGGGGGGGGGGGCAATCTCCTTCAAGCCACCAGATCTACATTTACCCTTAAAGATGCTACCTTAAGTGAATATTCTGTTGACAGTTAAATAAATAATCTAGAAATTGGGTTAAGTAGCAAGGTCAATTCAAAAGGCAAACTGTACTCACAGGAGCTTCTAAAAATGTTTACGCTGTGGGCCTAGAAAGATGGTCTGGCTGCTAAGAGTGCCTGCTGCTTTCCCTGAGGATCCAAACTCAGTTCCCAGCATTCACAACCTCCTGCAAATCAGATCCACGGGCCAAAATAGCCCATTTTGTCCTCCATGGGACCACACACACACATGCTTACACACACAGACAAATATTAAAAGATGTAATAAAATCTTTAAAACATGTATTTGTGTTTCTCTGCAGATTGAACCATATGTAAACTGATGGCTATTTATATTAGGCAGACTTTGTGTCTCATGTGGTCCTACATTAGCATCAAAGATGGAGAAAAGAAGTGAATTTTTATACATACCATTTTTTTTCTTAAAAAATATTTGTGTTTAAGTGAATGGATTTAAGGATTATAAATGTGAATATCAGTAAAAGGGGAAAAAGTGAAGCCAGGACAAAACAAAGGTTTCTTTAGAGATGGTACAATAATTAACTTTATAATTCAGGCCTTGGTTTTCACTCTAGATTGTTTCAACTTCCTGATCATTCTGTTTCTAACAAGGATAGTGGCTTTTATGCATTTGCCTCTGCAGTGGATTTATGTCATGCAGTTTACTGCCTACTAGAATTTTTAGGCTTAGAAGCCATATGTAAGCATAACCTCATACTATTTGCTTATTAGACTGATAAAATCTGGCCTCCCAAATGTGAAGAAACACTGGGAAAGAGACATGAAGATAAATGTATAATCAAGTCATTTAGGAGAGAAGATATGGAATGGATTCTTATCTAAGTACAGTATCTAAGATAAATATTGTACTCGAGCTCAATTCAAATAAAATTCCACTGAAAGGTGTAAAGTGTTCTCTATCCCATTCTTTCCCTTAAAAAATAAGAAATAAAATCATATGTTTGGACCTTTCTAAATCTCTGGTTATCAGCTAAAAAGACCCAATCAGTTAGGAGGCAGGGCAAGGGACCTTGTTTTATATGTAATTCAATTATTACCTATGAACCCAAGCTATAAGTTGCCTTACTGAAGTAAAACCTAGAGTCAACTTAACGTTATCATTATAAAAAAAATTCAAGTTCCCTTTGTATGCATCTTAGCTTGTCTTCTCCTGGCTAGGAGATAAGGTAGATTAGACATTCAGAATCCAATGGGCACAGAGTCAAAGTCTAGGTGGCTGTGTCTCTCAGAGGATCAAAGATCTGTAAATATTCTCCTAGGCAGGGAAGTGGGAAGGTGGCTTGATGTTTTCCAAGATGTACAAAAGGGTAAGTGCTCATTCATATGAAGTTCCCTTTCACAAAGAAGCAAACGGAAAAGAAAAGAAGTAGAATTTAAATGAACTTAGGTACTCTGGGCAATTAACCTTATGAATCAAGGATGATTATTTTTTGCATAATCTTCTTGCTAGTTATTGTTTAGAATGTAAGACTGATATCAATTTTAAAGACTTGGACAAGTGATGCATTTATAAGTTCTAGCTTTGTCAGTATTTCTGAAGAAGGATCAGGGAATGACAACCACCCAGCCCCCACCCTAGTGAAATAAGAAAGGGTATTCTTAAGTAAGGTATTCCATAATTTTCGAACTTTTACAACTGTGTGCCCTACCTAACATTCTCACATGCTTCCTTAACCAGCAAATGATGTAGTAAAATTGTGGGTAACGGCAGCATGAAGAACAGAACCCTTTTAATTTCTCCCATCTGGCACATTAGCATTGATAAAAGATGTTGAAAAGGAGAAGCCTTGAAAAGATTTCACCTCTTGATTTAACAAGATAATAAGGAAATCTTGCAATCTGCCACTCGATATAACCAATAAGAATAAGAGCGAGCAGTGTGGTGATCACTGATATGAACCCTGGGGACAATTTTTAAAACCCTGCTGATTATAATACTATGTGTTAATACTAAGATAAATCTGTTGCTGTTTCTTTTTAGTACAGATTTAGTAACAATATTTCCATTTGTAGTAACATGTTCTACATAGATCGAAAGAAACGTAACTGAGACAACGCTAACATTTACTTTCTGAACGGACCATAGTTAATCTCATCTTATCTACCTTGATATTGCTATTGAATGTTTACATGGTGAGTTTAGACTAATGTTTATTTTATGCAGTGTGTGTGTGTGTGTGTGTGTGTGTAACTATTTCACTCGACTGTGCTGTCATGAAGCTCTCACCGTCCTTGCTAACAGCTCATTAGAATCTTCCCATGAATCCCGAGTTGATGATGGAGTGTGGGAATATTTTGCTTATCCTGGAAGTTTCTCAATTAAATGGGCTAAAGGAATCATAAACTTCTTAACTGGAAAATTACCTGGGTAGTTGGTCCAATGTTTTATGGCTTTATTGGTTAAGCATTTTCACCACAACTAGAGTTCAACAGAATAGCACAGCTGAATGTTAGGAAGAGTAATAAAATGAAGAATTCATAAAGGGATTTAAGAAAAATATATTCCAATTAAATTCCTTGCCAATCCTTGACTTTCATCAAAACATGACAATATTAGATTAGGAATTAGTCTTGGAATAAAAAAATAATCATAAATATTCTGATTTCTAAAGAAAATATAAAAGGCCATTTACTGTATCTACTTATCTTGATAGCAAAAATATATAGCACTAGGAGGTCTTTTTTCTTCACAAAATTTATAGACATATTATTTATTAATTTAAGCAAATGAAAAGTTTTATTTTATTTTGTTATAATGTTTCAAGAAACAATTATTTGGGTGTATGTAGCTTATAACTTTGCACCAAGATACCAAGTATCTTTTGACAAAGACACAAAAAGTATAAAATGAAAAAAAGAAATCATCTTCAACAAATGGTGCTGGCATAACTGGATATCACATCTTTTGTAAAAGAATGAAAATAAACCCTTAACTATTGTCATGCACAGGACTCAAGTCCAAATGGATCAAAAACCTCAACATAAAGCCAGCCACACTGAACCTCATTGAAGAGAAAGTGGAAAGTACACTTGAATGCATTGGCACAGGAGACCACTTCCTAAATATAACCCTAGTAGCACAGGCACTAAGAGAAACGATTAATGAATGGGGGCTCCCAAACCTGAGAAGCTTCTGTAAAGCAAAGGACACAGTCAATAAGACGAAATGGCAGCCTACAGAGTGGGAAAAGATCTTTACCAACCACACATCGGAAAGAGGGCTAATCTCCAAAATATACAAAGAACTCAAGAAATTGGTGATCAAAAGAACAAATAATCCAATAAAAAAATAGGGTACAGACCTAAACAGAGAACTCTCAACAGAGGAATCTAAAATAGCTGAAAGACACTTAAGGAAATGCTCAACATTCTTAGCCATCAGAGAAATGCAAATCAAAATAACTCTGAGATCCATCTTACACCTGTAAGAATGGCCAAGATCAAAACACTGATGACAACTTATGCTGGAGAAGATGTGGGGCAAAGGGAACACTCCTGCATTGCTGCTGGGAGTGCAAATTGGTACAGCCTCTTTGGATATTAGTATGGTGACTTCTCAAAAAATTAGGAAACAACCTACCTCAAGACCCAGCAATACCACTCTTGGGTATATATCCAAAAGATGTTCAATTGTACCACAAGGACATGTGTTCACCTTTGTTCAAAGGAGCACTATTTGTAATAGCCAGAACCTAGAAACAACCTAAATGCCCCTCAAATGAAGAATGAATAAGAAAAATGAGGTATATTTACACAATGGAGCACTACACAGCAAAATAATAATAATAATAATAATAATAATAATAATAATAATAATAATGACATCTTGAAATTTGAGGGCAAATGGATGGATCTAAAAACATGATATTGATTGAGGTAACCCAGACCCAGAAAGACAAATATCATATGTACTCACTCAAAAGTGGCTTTTAGACTTAAAGCAAAGAAAAACCAGCCTACAATTCACAATCCCAGAGAACATGGACAATAATGAGGACCCTAAGAGAAACATACATGGATCTAATGTACATGTGAAATAGAAAAAAAATCTCCTAAGTAAATTGGGGGCATAGGGACCATGGGAGAGGGTAGAAGGGGAGGAGAGAGAAAGGGGAAGGAAGCAGAGAAAAAAATATATCTCAATAAAAACAATAAAATAAAATAAAAAAGATCAAGGTGGTGAACAGTCACCAATTTATGTTTCAAAAGATGTAAACAGTGGGGAGAAACCTTTTAATAATTACATGGCAGTACCATATAATAGCAGTGTAAGCTGCTATGCTTGGAAAGTAAGGTATACTTGATTTAAATCTTCCCCAAAAGTGTTGTAAATGACGCTGATGAGAAACCACTACTTATGAATATATTCTCAGAGCAAAGTTTCCTGATAATTTGTCAACTTTTGATTGTGAATTTTCCAAGATATATAAACAACATTAACATACTTTTCCAATGGGCTATAACGGAAAGGTAAGTACTTCACAAAAATACAGCATCTGTGTGCTGGTCCCACTCCTAAAGGTTGAGCAGTCATCCTGATGAGCTCAGTGCTTCCTTTGCTGCTCTCTCAGTGTGGGTGACCCATTTAACAATTCCTTACTACTATTGGAAAAGCAATGCAAGCAAATTCTACACTGGCAAGCAATATCAGTTTGCTTTAAAACATACACATATTTCTGCATATGTATGTATTTTTGTATGTATGTGTATGTATATCAGTGTCTTTCTACCAGGTATTGGTCCCAAATACATCATCGCAGTATAGATAAAAGTTTAACACATAATCTCAAAAGGTAAAAGCATTAAAACTTAAACTTGGTCTAACTTTTGTTTTTAAAAAGTTACTTTCTTTTCAATTTTTTTCCAAGCAAGTATGTCGTGTTTCTTATCAATTTGGTGTCTACACTTTTCACACTTCCCACAACTCCATTTCCTCCTCCCTTCTATTCTCATTTGTCTTTCTTGCCCCACCCTGAAGAGTTTTATCTCTTCCTTTATTTTCTCTGTGTATATTTGAGTTTGTGTGTGTGTGTGTGCGCGCGCGCACGCGCGTGCGCATGTGTGTGTTCCTACAATATGAGAATTGAATATGAGATTAAAAATTATATTTGTTTTTCTGACATTGGTCAAATTCATTTAGTATAAAATGATCTCGAGTTGCATTAATTTCTTCAACAAACATCCAGACTTTGTTCCTCTTTATATCTGAAAAATCATTTCGACCTTGCTTTTTAAATTCCAAAATAAAAAGGAATGAAGCATTCCTTCACTATTAGCTGATTCCAGAGCAGAAGTGGGGAAAATTCAAGACAATCCCAAAACTTTGTGTGGAAGAACAAAAATGATTTAAATGTTTGTAAAGAAAACAGGGGAGGAGACAGAAAGAGCCTCCAAAGTGAAAACAGGAAAATTTGAACAGAAGGTAAATAGAGGCAACAAATAATGAGTGTACTAAAAATTACACTCAAAGTTCAAAAAAAATCTCTTGTGCCCATCATGATTGCAGGTGTATGATTAAATAATGAAAGAAGCAAATGCTTCAAGAATATTTCACATTAATATCGTAGATTGCTTTTCCCAATTGTTGAAACCAACATGGCTCCTCTAAGCACAGATTAGAGTTAGTGACTGCTGAGGAGCAGAGTAGGACGGGAAAAATAGTAAGTTACAAAATCGAGGAACAGTCTTCCTTAATGAAGGATTAAAATCTGGCATCACTGGTGGGTGTTGTAAATGGCGAGAGCAGCGGGCTGTGTACCGCCTGGCTCCCAGCCACATGGCCGCACATCCACATGGCTATACTCGGAATATACAAATCACACACAAACTGGATTCATTTAAATTCTGCCTGGCCCATCATGACCAGCTTCTTCTTGGCTAGCCCTCACATCATAAACTAACCCATTATAAAAGTCTCTATGTCACCACGAGGTGGTGACTTACTGGAAAATTCTAACCTGCATCCATCTGCGGCGGGAGCCTCATGGCGACTGACCCACTTCCTTTCTTCTCAGAACTTCCGTTCTGTTCTCCTCCGCCCACCTAAGGACTGATCTATCTTATAGGCCAGGCAGCTTCTTTATTCAACCAATGAGAGTAATACAAAATATAGGAGAACACTCCCACATCAGGTGGGTACCATGTACCCAGGGCACTTCAGTTCTGGATGAACTGAGCTTCCAGAGCAAGCCAGAGTTCCTGGGCAGGACTCCTTATGACACTAGATAGTGAAGAGTAAAGACAGACGGGTAAACTGTCACAGTTGAGAGGAAACTGGGAAACATGATACATGTGTGTTAATTGGCCATCCAATGTTAGCTTAAAAGCTTGTTAAAGGTGACTAATAACGATTTCAGTTAATAATAATAAACAAATTGTGGTTTATTTTCAATTTAAGAAAGGAACTGTGGTAAAGCAAGCGTGAGAAATGAAGTTCAGATGTGTGGTACGCGCAAAAATGTCAGGGGGAAGTCGTGGCTTTTTTGTAATTCTGGCATTCAGAGAGGCAGAGCAGGGTGATCCCTGAAGCTGTATGACTACTGAAAGTGGGAAATATGCATTTTACTGGACTTTTGTCAGTAACCTTAACATGTAAAGGAAGACACATACATCAACTTGGCTTTCACACACCCATGCACACTCACTAACACACCTGTAGAAAACACAAACATACATGCATATCATGTACACATACACATGGAAAAAGGATGTGAGAAGAGACCCCAAAAATAAACCATTAGATATAACCAAATGAATTTCAAGAAAGTACTAGATCATTCATTCATTTACAGAAAAGTTTGTCACCTCAATCAATGATGTATAATTTCAGATTCTAAATTGCTGCCTCGCGCTATGTAAAAGAGAAAGACAAAACCTGGACCAAAAGACTAAATACAAGTGATAAAAACCACAAAACTCTCAGGAGATGTAAGGGAAAGCCTTCAGGATGTTGAAGTTGACAATGTTTTCTTGGAAATGACAGCAAAACATGATCAGCAAACAAAACACAATAAATTAAATTTCATTAAGATAAAAAATAATATTTGGTGCATCAAACAACATAGTCATTGGAATTGAAAAAAACATGAAAAGGGAGATAATTTCATAATAAATAACTCATTTTAAATGGTGACAAAAGTCTTCAGTGGACATTTTTCCAGGTAAGATAAACCAATAGCTGCTGCACACATAAAAGTATGTTCAATGCATTACCTTAGCAAATGGTTCAAAAGTTGCCAATATTTTTCCAGGATGTAGAGAAACTGCAATCTTTGTGTATTAGTAGCAAGAATACAATGCGGTATAACATACCGATTCCTGAAACACCTAACACAATGTCTTGATATTTCAATCCTACTTCTTGTCATCTACCTAAAAGAAATGAAAACTGAGATCAAAGTGGACGTTTCTATATTTGTGGACAAATCACCTGTATCGCCATAAACCTGCTGTTACTCCTGCTTTTTTTGTTTTTTATTTGTTTCATTATTATTGTTTTCTGAGACTGGGTTTCTCTGTGTAAAAGCCCTGGCTGTCCTGGAACTCACTCTTGTAAACCAGGCTGGTCTCGAACTCACAGAGATCCACCTGTCTCTGCCTCCCAAGTTCTGGGATTAAAGGCGTGCGCCACCACCTCCTGGCCCTGCTTTGTTTTTTTTTAAGTATATTCTTTTCCTTACCTTCAAGATCAGTTTTTAAAAAGCCACCAAAATTCCGTTTGAGGTCTCGTTTTTCTATAATGACCCCAAATCTTTCTGCCTGTCAGCTCCAGCACATAGTTGTCGGTGACAATGTTCTTAGGTATTTCAGCAAGGTGCTGTTTCACATCAACTGTGTATAGCAGGCTAGTTACATTCTCCCAGACTAGAAAAACTTCAAATGTAACCAATTAGCTATTCTCAAAACACGTATAATGGCAAATTTCAAAGTTCAACAGCAACAATCAGACTGATACAAAAATATGTTCTCACATGTTTGTCAGATTCATTACACTACAAGTAACTTCTTTTTTAATCCAAAAAGCAATTATGATGTTTGAAATGCAATCTGCAATTTATTACTAAGTTATCAATTAATGCTAAGAATATTTCACATGCAACATTGTTTAAGTTTCACATAAGTCCAGAAAAGAAAAAAAAAATGAGAAGTATACATGTGGTTAACTCACTGAGTTAAAGATTTACAATTAAAATTCAACCAGGCTTTAGATACGTAAGCATTTAATTGACTGAATAATTCTGAAACCTGTTATAAGGATTCTATTATAGAAAGTACATTAAAGGTACATACCTAAATAATGACAACTATTGCCCTTCAAATTCTAGTTTTATTTAAATTTTGATTTTTTTTTAAAGAAAGAATTGCTCTTGACTCAGAGACATAATCTCTTAGAACACACCATGTATGTGTCTTGCACATGCAAAAGAGCAGAGACTTAATTGGGTTTACTGCATTGTTAGGTTTCTTCGTCGCTGTTTTCTGTATTCTGCCCTGTTCACTATCGTTGGTGGAGGCCAGAGATCATGTTTCGGGAAGAAGGCCTGGATGGCCTGGTGTGAGTCCTGCTGAACAGTGAACGAGAACGATCACAGTGTATTTCCCATTCTGTGTAGGAAGTGACACAAACTGTCTCAGCTCTTGCTCATAGCATCAGTACTCATAACATATGTTTTTCCTAATTTACTGAACAGAGAGCTTATAAAGTATGACATGAAAAGGAACAAGAAATAGAATCCTTGCTTATGATTTATTTTGGTTCAATGACCTATAACATCTTGTTATGTGGGTACCATAAGCCAAAAATAATGGTTGTTTTGCATTTTAATGAAAGTGGTAATAATGCGCTATTTAGAGGATTTGTCAACCATGTAGACAGAGAATTCTTAGAGAAGTCTAAGGCTGAGTGCCACAGGAATTTCAAACCTTATCTTATTCTTAAAACCTGAGTTTCTGGTTCAGGTGCACCAGGAGATTTGAAGTCTCGTTTGATGAATAAAGATGATGCCACATACTTCATGTTTATTGACTTGTGACTTAGTAGCTATCCTTCTTTTCTCCTCATCCTTGAATTTCAACCTATCATTTTTATTGAAACATAAATGACTCCTTTTACTGTCAGGCAATTTATGCAACTTGACTTCATGCACAGTTGTGCCTATACTTCCTCTCTTCCTCTCCCTCCCCTACTTTCATCATCAATACTATAGACTTGAGAAGAGCTCACTCTTCAGAGCCATCTTGCCATATGATTACTGCTATCACTCATTCTCCTCAACTATGCCTATGAGAAAGAGGAAAGAAATAAAAATGCAAAATTATTGCAATCTACTACTCTTCATTGTTTGTTGTTAGACTATAATTAAATAACTAGAATCATTTGGGTATAGCGTATGTTAAAAACGCAATTTTTAATCATCTGTTCTTTGCATGTGACTTTTAGATATTTTAATACAAACAAAAACGCACGATGCCTGTCCTCAAGGATAACTGAGCTATGCATTAGTCATGAATTTTTCAATACCTTGAGAGGTATTTAAATAGCTCACAAGTTTTAATAAGGAACTGTCTTGACTTTTGTTAGGACTCAAAGAATATTAAGTAACCACTTCAGTTCTCATGCTTAAATGCATCCAAGTACAGCCTTCATCTCTACTTCCTTCCCCTGTCAAAGCATTTTTATCTCTTATGCCTTTGTTTGCTGGCCTATGTCTCAAAACTTTAAAACCCTTCTCAGCTTCTACCTATGTCTTCTTACCGTACTTAAAATACATAAATATACAGACACAGACACACAGAATCACACACAGAGAAAGATAAACACACACGCACACAAAGAAACATACAAAGAGAAATACACACCCATAAAGGAAACACATGCACATCTACACAGAGAAATGCTCACACATACACACAGAGATAAACATACGCAGAGAGAAACACAAGCACACACACAAAGAAAACACACACGCATATACACCTACACAGAGAAATGCTCACACATAATCACACAGAGAAACATACACAGAGAGAAACACACACACAGGAAACACACATTCCCACCTACACAGAGAAATGCATACACATACACACACACAAAGAAATACACACACATGCACACACATACATGCAGAGAGAGAAACACACACACAGAGAAATATACACACGCATGCACAAATATAATCATTTTGTATGCTGTTAATTGAATCCTTTTCCAGCTTCCAGAAAGGCAATTTAAAACGGCCAACAGTCACTCTACATCCCTGCTGTCTCCCTCACCCTCTGTCTCTCTCTTCACATCTCCAGTCTCCGGTAGGACACAGGAATTAGAGGCTACCAAGAGTAGAGTCCTTTCCACTGTATCGCCAGCCTCCTCACATCTTCCTCTTCTCCTAAAGCTTCCCTGTGTAAACTTATCTATACCAGCACTTGGTTTCCTTCCTTCCTTCCCTCAGGTCCTTTATAACGCAATGCTGAGCTGAGCCCCAGCTTGCTTCATGGTTTGGATCTCTTTTCATGAACTGTTACTTGTATTTTTCACAACTCTCGAAAATATTAACCCGTGATGTTTGCCTTCTGCCCACCACTGCACAGTCCAATCACTCCATTACTTGGGTTTCATTGAGACAATGACAAATAGCATCTAAAATGATTGCTTGTGTTCACTGTCATTTCATGTGCACACTCTCACCCAAACTTGCCCATGCTGGTCTATTGTCTTCCCCCAAATATTTTTAGCCTCAGAGAAAGCTGAAGTTTCTTCTCCTTGAGATAAATGTTTTCCCAAGATGAAGCACATCCCTTCTTATCTTGGGTCATCTTTTTCCTGAATGCTGAAATGTTTTCTCTGTCTCCTTTCCTTCCCACTCAAATAGTTGAATATAACCCATCCATCATTATCATTATCATAACCACAAGAACTTTTCATATGAATTCTTGTTTTCAAGCTATTGTCATATTTCTATTGTTATATAACAAATTTCTATAGCCGTATTTGGACATCATTTTCCTGTACTTATTCAATCTATTTTTTTTAGTTTTCCATCATAACTTGGTATCTCTGCATATAGCCAAAATGAACAATGCAATAGCCCTCTCTAATTTGAGGTTTTTCTTTTCAAGGTTTCAACTACGTCTGAACAATTTGGTCCTTACCTATTAAATAGAAAATTCTATTAATAAATCATTAACCAGTTTTAAATTGTGCAAATTGCGTATCATCCTACATAAGTATGAAGTGATTTCTCATAGTCAGAGGTCATCTTATATTGAATGTAAATCATTATTTTTGCCCATAACATCACCCTTCTACATAGTATCAGTATGGTTCTTCTGGTTAGTGTTTTGTCAACTTAACAGAAGCTAGAGTCATCCAAAAAAGGAAACCTAAGTTAAGAAAATGTTTCCATAGATTGATCTGTAGGCAAGTCTGTGCAGGAATTTTCTTGATTAGTGATTGATATTGGAGGGCCTAGCCCAACATGAGTATTACCACCACATCTGGACAGTTGGTCCTGAGCTACAAAAATGCAGGCCAAGCAAGCCATGGTGAACACCATGGACAGTATTCTTTCAAAGCCTTAGCTTCAGTTTCTGACCCCAGATTCCTTCCTTGGTTGAGTTCCTGCTCTGACTTTTCTTCAAGATAGACCACAACAGAAGCTGATATAAATCCTTCCTCCTCAAGTTTCTTTTGGGTATGATATTTATCAGAGTAATGGAAACCTAACCAAGACAGAAATTAATTCCAAGTTCACAGGATCCTAATGTGACAGACCTCACCATGTTGTTTTGGGGGAAGATTGTGAAGGATTTTGGAACTTTTTTCCGGAAAAGGATTTGAGTGTTCAGAGCGTAATGAGCTGTTGCAAAACTTTAAAGATAATGCTGAGATCAGTGCAGATAATGGAGATCTGAAGTGATATTTTTATTTAAGAATATGTGGCTCTGTTTAGCTTGGGCCGAAGAATCTATTGTAATTAAAGAAAGTTCATCATTAGTGATGTGAAATCTTCTGAGAACTTTTTTTTTTCAGGATCAACACAGAAGCTGTGGTTAAGAAAAGAGTCATTTTAGGAGTGCAGTCCAATTTAGTTATGTGTGAGAGTTGCACAGGTGATGATGGTTTTGAAGGCAAGAAGGGATCACAGAGAACTGCTTGACATTGTATAGCTGGCTTGGAGTCCCTGAAGAGAGGCTGAGAAAGATCACTGGTGAGTATGCAGCCTCAGTTATAGTGGAGACCATAGCATACTGGAGATACCAATGCCATGAGAAGGTCATGTGGGAGAGCAGCGTGTATGGAATCAAGATTGTCCAGATCTTCAAAACAAGCTGCCCCGGCTGCAAAGGGAGAGCTGAAGAAGGGGAGTGGTCCAGGCGTTTTGTAGGCCAGAAGATTTTCAGTCCCAGAAGCCAGACATTAAGTTATTTATACTGTTACCGTTTGGTTTTGCTTTTGTTTGATTGTGACTTGCACCACCACTGACTTCTCCTTTGGGGGATGAGAAAATATAAAATTTATTTTTCTTATTTTACAGGGGCCTACAGTCAAAAGACTTTGGACTTTTGAAGGGATGTTGAATATTTTAAACTCAATGAAAATATTTTAGAATGTTTGAATTTTTAAAGACTGGTATTTTTAAAAGTTAGAATGTTTTATACTGTGATGTTTTGGAATTAGTTTGAGACTTTGGCGATAAACAAGACAAGGAGAGCTTATTGCTCAATAATAAGGTTTGGGTGCTTCAGGTTGACAAGCGGTCAATTATATTAATAAGGTTTTTGTCAACTTGATACAAACTAGAGTCTTCTGGAAAGGGGAATGAAAAGTGAGACATTGACTCCAGTAATTGGCCATTAATATTTATTGATTAGTGGCCCAGCAAACTGTGGGCAATGCCACCTCTTGGCAGTTTATTCTGAGTTGTTTTAAAAGAACAATGCAAAAAAAAAAAAAAAAAGACTGAGCAAGGCATGGGGAGCAATCCAGTAAGTCATCATCCTCTTTGACATATGATTAAAGTTCTATCTCCATAGTCCTGCGTTGAATTCGTGCCCTCATTTCTTTTCATGATGAACTACAATGGGAAATAAACCCTTTCCTGTCCAAGTTGATTTGGTCCCGATGTTCAACACAGTAGTAGAAACCAAGTAAAGCCCTGGTCATCACTTGGAAATCATCTCAGTGACCAGATCGTCTATCACAGTGTACCGTAACAGTGTTCTTGTTCAAGTGTCTGTATCTGTGTTCCCAGGGTACAGAAGTATTGACGTTTAGATATACCAAAGATAGCCTACAGAGTATTCCCTTTAAGTAAGCATGAAAACATTTTAGTCTAAATAAGGAAAGGAACAACGGGTAACAAGATTACTAAGCTTAGAGTTGCTTTGTTTAATCTCTTACTGTGCCTAATGTAGAAATTAAATCTCATCACAGGTATGTACGAATAAGGAAAAAATCTACATAAAATGTTAAGTATTTTCTGTAGTTCAGTTATTCTCAGGAGACCTGAACCTATTTCTTTTGTTTTGTTTTTTTTGTTTCGTTGGTTTTTTTTGTTGTTGTTGTTGTTTTGTTTTTTCGAGACAGGGTTTCTCTGTGGCTTTGGAACCTGCGCTGGAACTAGCTCTTGTAGACCAGGCTGGTCTCGAACTCACAAAGATCTGCCTGCTTCTGCCTCCCGAGTGCTGGGATTAAAGGCATGCGTCACCACCGCCCGGCCTGAACCTATTTCTTACAAATAAAGAAAAACATCACCTGATTCTTTCTCACAAGTTCCTATTTTTCCTGTTATCATTACAATTTGTGTTAGCTCTTCCTCTATTTATCTACCCATTTCTCTTTTCTTTTTTCCTATTTTTTATCACTTATAATTTACCTGCCTATTAAACATGTATTGGAATCTCACAGAATCTGATCCTTGTTTTAGTTTCTGAAGGGGAGATTTCTGATATCAATATTTCAGAGTTATTCTTATGCATAACCTTGTTTACCTCTACTTTTAAAGTCAAGATTATTTTTTAACCTTTCCTTAAAGGAGATCACTGAATATTACTTTCTACAATCCTCCTGTCTGCCAAATGAATGCAATAAAATGGTTTGCTCTAAATATCCCACAAAGAAAGATGAGGATGGACGCATCAAATGTTCAGGTCACTGTATCTTTTAGCACCCTTGGTGGTCCTGACAAGCCTCACTACTTGACAATGATATGAAACCTGCAATCCAGCTTTATCTTGCTTTGGCTAACATGTGTACCTCTAGGACATGTTTATCAACACATCCTATGTCTAAAACCTATGACCCTGAACTTAGAAGATAAGTAGAGATGGTCTAGATGGTTCTTGAATAGGAGATATCCTAATGCTTCCACTATAGAGGAGGATTTTCTCCTCTCAGTTAATCCTCCTAGAAATAGTCTCATAGAAGCACCAAGAAGTATGAATCTTAGTTGATTCTAGATTTCCTCAAGTTAAAAATCAAACTAACTATACCATTTTACTGTATTATATGCTCCCTTCTTCAGAGCACCATTCCCAAAACAGGTTTGGCTGATAGTTCTTAAAATAGTTCCTCTTAGTCTTGAGAGTGGGTTCTATTGGTTTTTTTTTTCCCAGTTCTCTCTTGAGAATCCCTATATATAATTACTGCACAGTATAATGCCCCTACACACAAGTTTAATAGGCTCTGTCATTGGGTGCCTGAGTTGAGTATTACCACTTATATTCACTTCCCAGGGGTATCTCTCATACACTTTTGCATTTTCTTCTGCTGTTGGAAACACTTAAGAAATAGTATCTTATTCGCCTTTGGATATCAAATGCAAATCACAGTGCTGACATCTGGTACTCAGAAAATTGTGATGAGGAAACAAAGGCAATCGTTATGCACATTTAAATCATACAATTTTCTGATTATAGTCCTTTGAGAAAATGGCAAGTCCATGGAGGAGAGAAGTGAATGTGTGTAAATGGATTTGAATCCTAGTGCAATCCTTTGGATTTGCTGGACCTAATGTATGCCTAAAACAAGTTCTTTCAATCAGATTTTTATTTCACTGCTCTGCTTAGTTAGAACTAACCACTCTTTTCTCTAAAACACTGTCTCTGAGTCAATCATTGGAATTTCAACTTCCTCTTTTAAAAATCCACCAATATCTCCTAACCAAACTAAAGAGTAAAAGAAACAGTCGAAGCAGTCTGATTGTTTGCAAGACACAAAGGCTTCAATATGCCTATGAACTTACCCCAGAAACAAGCCCACTAATCCAAGCTTATGAAAGGCTGCAAACAGCCAATGTACTTCACCATGATGCTGCATGCATTTACATTTTCAGTGTTGCAAAATAGCCTCCATCAACTGTTTTTCCCCCCAGAAGGTTCTACTTTAAGACCTCCATATGCTCAGCTTAAATAATCTGCTTCCAAAACTAGGAAGCATTCCAAATATGAGTTATGGAAACATTGTGCTTCTTATTAAAAACAACATCAAAAGAAGTATCTGAAGCCCAGGTATAGATTTGTGGAACAAACACACAGTGGCAGGTCCGTGTGAAAGGCTCTGTATGAAGAATGACTGCTTCAAGTCACTCTTACTGGGTGGCAGCTTAACTCGTTTCACCGGACGTGAAAATTGCTATGACAAATATGTCACTATGGAGGTCAAATGGTAATTTGCACATGCTAAACAGCTCAGCAGGAAATTACATGTGATCCCTAAAATCGCTAGCATTCCCACCAGAAACCGTTTTAGAAGACACGGAGGTCACATGGATTGTGTTAGGGATAAAACTCTTTCAAACATATGTTCCACCCTCCCCTTGGGAGGAAGAAATTGGAAGGTATGGAGAGAGTTTGATCAAGGTATTTGAAGTGGAAGAATATTATAATTTAGTGCAGTTAGAAAAAATAAAAGAACTAAAGAATCTTGTCATCCAAGACCAAGAGGGAACAAAAAGCCTACTCAGCTTACTTGAGCCTTCTAATACCATCATATCACTCTTTCTTTATAAAACCCAGTTATATTTATGCATTAAAAAAATACCTGTGTCCTCAAAAAAAATAGTTTGAAAAACTACCTTTGAGATGATTTAAAATATCACCTCAGAATGATTTGCTGTGCTATTTCTCGCAGATTGTCTTGCTTGAACCTTACTTTTACAATGAAGACTCACATTGGACTTAGTGGCTTGTGTTCTGGTGATATGGGTGGGATGAGATGTAGTGAAAGGGGTTTGGCACGTAGGACACCCTTCTCTAAGATATACATGTTGAAGAATGATGTGCCTGTTTAAGGATACCAGGCAAACAAATTTTAAACATCATCAAAATACTTCCCAGAAGTACTTATGTGTTTCTTTTTCTCCAATGATAAGCCCTTGTAAAAATTTCTGTCAACAACTCAGGAGACAAATAGTATTTAATCTCCTTCGCATACACACTGTACTTGCAACACTTCCATGACAACGATTTCCCTTCTCTCATATCACTTTCCCCTGCTGTAGTATAGCGTTTCCCATATCTGGAACCATACTGATTCTATAAGTTCTGTCCCAGTGACTATGCAGCATTCGATAATGGTAAGGGGCGGCAAACATATTAATTCTTACTAAGGCGTCCTCGCTTTAATCAGAGGGTGCTAAATGAGAGTGAAGACACAAAGAGAGGAAGTTTTAGTTGCTTAGGAATAAGACATAATCGCCTAGCCTAAGTTAAATGATAAGAAGACACTGATGATAGAATGAATACCTTTGGCTAATCCACAAAGAAGATGAGTTTGGAAGCAAAGGGGGAACATTATCTCTTACCACAAACAGAACATGTGATAACCCAGGTGTGATGTCTACCCTACATCATTCAAGAAAAAGCTTCATGCTTCTGAAGCCTAGCACTCATTGACAAACCGCATGAGTGCTGGACTGAGCAGAGGTGGCAGAACATTTAAAAGTCATAGTTTATTATCTTAAGTGCAGTGATAAGACTCTGGAAGGATCTTTAGGAGTTAGAATCAGCTTTACATTTTAAGGCATTTTGATTATATCATGAATGAGAAGTTGCTAACTCTAGCTGATAAGACGGCATTAGAAAAATGTTTTAGGGGGGTTGGAGCAATGGCTCAGTGGTTAAGAGCATTGCCTGCTCTTCCAAAGGTCCTGAGTTCAATTCCCAGCAACCACATGGTGGCTCACAACCATCTGTAATGAGGTCTGGTGCCCTCTTCTGGCCTTCAGGCATACACACAGACAGAATATTGTATACATAATAAATAAATAAATAAATATTTTTTTTTTAAAAAAATGTTTTAGTAGTTAGTTGAGGCATAACTCTGGTCTGGATGGAAGTTGCGGTACTAAACAGCTATAGCCAAGTATTTTATACGCAGAGAGAAACTAATGTTGTAAGAGAAAAGCCCTCTTTGGGAGTGTGATTGATCTAACAGAAACTTAAAAAAAATAAATGAAGCAATTAAAAAAGAAGAAGCTGGAAGAGGCAAATTCAAATGCCAAGAATACAGAACACCTCAAAAGAACGTATCGTAGTATATATGCAATATTCTTGAAATATAAGGTAAGGCACAGAATACCATTCATTCATGTTTGCCTCACATGCATGAAGACCCATCTTATACATTAGAAAACCAGGGGTAGTGGATTGCACTTCTCATCCCATGCTGAAAGGTAGATACAGGCAGTTCCTTGAGGCTTTATGTCTAACCAGCGCAGCCAAATACAGATGCAATGAGTGATCCTTTTTCCAAAAGAACATGTGCAGAATTACATGAGTAAGTGAGAAAAGAAGTGGAAACTCTAAGACAAGATTACAAATAATCCCAATTACAGGTGAAGGCAATGCCAACAGAGGTAAGGAAGTGTTACTACAATTGAAAGGCAGCAGAAGTCAACATATTCATGACAGCTTACTTTCTTTAATGTTGGAGACACGATTTTCTGGGATAGAGGAAGAAAAAAAATAAGATCCAATGAAACCTTTGAAAGTATTCGAAACATTGCAATAGAAAACAGTCCAGGAAGACAGTTCCCGATTCCTAGATATATTGCTGGGGTTGGTCAGAGACAAGCTGGTTTTGGAGTATATAAATATCTAGTGCCACTGACTTTTGAGTTTGTTTAATTTTCAGAAAGTATGAAAATTTGTTGAACAAAGATTGATACTGTAGGAGGAGGACCCGCTCTTCATCCCTGCCTCCTGGCTAGCTTAGTCCCAAAATAACTATACCACACAGAAACTGTATTCATTAAAACACTGCTTGGCATATTACTTCTAACTTCTTATTGGCTAATTCTTACATTTTAATTAAACCTATTTCTATTAATCTGTACATCACCATGTGGCAATGGCTTACCGGGAAAATCCCCAGCATCTGCCTCTGGTGGATCCATTGCATCTCTCTGACTCTGCCTCCTTTCTCCCAGCATGCCATTTAGTTTTCTCCACCTACCTAAGTTCTGCCCTATTAACAGGCTCAAAGCAGTCTCCTTATTAGCCAATGAAAGCAACACAAAGACAGAAGGACCTCCCACATCATGACCCAATTAACTTCATGCATCATGGGGACTCTTTAGAAAAATATACTAGGAGATCTGAAGGCAATATAGTTAAAGATATCACCGTATTGAGCTTGACGATATGCAAAGACAAATGTGTTGTTGCTCATAAGGGTAAGGGGAAGAGAAATAAAGAAGAAATAATAAAATCTCTCAGAAATGTTGTGGAAGGAAAGTAAATGGGAAAATGGGAAGAATAATACTCAGACATTACAGAGTAGAAGAGTTGAATTCAGTACTTTGGAAGAAGTTTGTGGTTATAACAAAACCCTGCACGCAGCAGTGAAGCAAGAAGGCTGAAGTGGTATAGAGATAAAGGTCATGCTGACAACAAGAGGAAGGACTTGAAAGTCTGGATCTGGGGATAGGAAGTCATCCACGTTGATATCAAAAGTCTCCAGAATGACACCAGGAATGGGGGTTGAAATATTCAGTAACCAGTTGCAAAAATATTCAAGAAAAAAAGAAAAATCAAAAGATGTTTCTATGATTCCTCAATTATACAAATACAAATCATTTTTTAAAATTTTTTTCTCTGCTCAAACACTGTTGATTTGAGGAAATATGAGAACACACAGCATTGCGGTTTCATACCTGTGCTGATATTGCTAATAATGTTAAATGCTATCTTAAAAAGTGGAGTGCTGCACACCTTTCATGCCGGGGCTCAAGAATCAGAGGTTAATGTTAAATTGCTACGAATTCTACTCCAGCAGAGTATAAGCAGTGAGGTCCAGGACATCTGAGTTTTATAGGGAAAACCTACCTAAAATCAACGACAGAAAAAGTGATGCTAGAGCTAAGATCACAGCTTAATAGTGCATTTCTTATTTAGTATGCAAGAGGTCTCAGGTTTGCCAAGAACAGCATAGTGTAATAGCAATTTTCTCCAGATCATGAATTCATCGAGTTATAACTTTTTCTTTACAAATAGGTGCTCCTTATTTGATAATGGTCATAATGAAGAATGCTGACACTTAAATCCAAATTACAACAGTCACTGATTCAATCTCTTATGCTAATTGAAGATGACTTGGTATACCCTACTTAGTCTTAATAGTCAATTTGTCAACAGCCAGAATCGTCAAGTGAACCTTACACCTACTCAAATCTACCCCCTTTCCACCTACTTTCTTGGTAGAAAAATTAAAATGGTGTCATTGAACTACCTGTTTGTTTTGTAACCAAAAACAAGTCAGGTGATTTAACTTTTCCTTCATGTGTTAGGGCTATAAGGTGTACATCAATTATTGAATTTTTTGTAAGTTCTTCTACTCCCAAACATTGCTAAGAGCTTTCTGAATTGTTGTGTAGTAGAGTTCATTAGCCCTATTCGGCATTATTCAATCAAAATCTCTAAAAGAAGATCTAAAGAAGTCAAGTTTGTAATAATGCCCCTATTAATAATTATTATATTATTAATAATAATTAATAATAAGACAGTTATTAGCAGGGGACTTTAAGCAATACTGCTGGGACATGTAGTCTTTATCCAACATGAAACAGAGCCAAATTATTCCACATTATACAGATCTGAGCTGCAAATGATCTGGAGTTAAGAACTTTACTACCGTGCTGCTGCTGCCAACTACAACTATTTTGCTGTCAATATTCTTGTCTCAGAGTCTCAAAACCAAGTGTGTAAACTCTTGCAATGAGGAATAAGATAGCAAAGCTTGCAAGAACTGTAAGTGAAATGAGAATAGGTATACTCTAATTGGTGATTGGGCTTTACAACCATAAGTAAAATTATAAACTTGTCTTATCTAATTTTCTAAGATATTTTGTGTGTACTGTACTCCTCTCCGTCCTCCACTTCTTCTGTTTTCCTCACTATTCCTTCTCAAATGCATAGATTCTTTTACTTATTTAGATAAATAGATACTACGGATAGAGAAATAGATAGATAGATACTGTATTTATGACATTCCAACTCTTATGTGCCCCTTAATGCTCTTCAAATTCATGGTCTGCTTTCTACATACACACACAACCACACAACACACACACACACACACACACACACGATCAAAATGCATTGCACAACAGACTATGAGGGACCCGTCTCCAACCGATAAATCTATAACACAACCTCTTTATCAAAGACTCAGAGAACATCACAGAAGAGAGGCTTGAAAGATGATTGTATTGAGCCAGAAGACAACGTGTCTGTGAAGAGGTTGTACTTTTCATACAGGCAAATAAACCTCAGCAATACGTTGCCTAAACAAGACCTAAGCAGTAACAACACCACTTGCCATGCCAACACGGGTGAGGGAAATCTTGCTAGGCCCCACCCTTAGATGAACTACAGACAATTAATGACTTTTGAGAGAGGAAGAATCAGTCATCCTAAGGGATGAACATCCTAATTGGTTATCTAATAACAAATAGGCAGTCAAAAAAAAAAAAAGCCTGTGAACAATATT
Source organism: Dicrostonyx torquatus (assembly GCA_028555095.1). Classification (NCBI taxonomy): domain Eukaryota; kingdom Metazoa; phylum Chordata; class Mammalia; order Rodentia; family Cricetidae; genus Dicrostonyx; species Dicrostonyx torquatus. The sequence goes on along the minus strand of JAQHUG010000056.1, from coordinate 7,244,408 downwards.
TGTTGTGCCTCTCCATATATTTTACTTACCTAAAGAACTTTTAGCAGCTATCAGATAGCCTAATCTAATATAAGCAAAATAAAATCTTGGTAACACACCTAAATTTGTTTCGGCTTTGGCACTTTACCATTACATAGCATTCTACTATGACATCCTAAACACAGTCTTTCAATTACAACAATAAATTGTACATGATACTGTCTCTAACTTATTTAGCAAGGAATGAATCTCAACTTATTTTTAGCTGCAAAATTCCCACAGAGAATATAGTAAGTCTAGTTTCCCTAACCTAACTGTAAAATTTCACAATTTGTCTGGATCTTTCCCACTTGATAGCAGGCCAGTTGTAGGACATAGTCTAAGTGGACTGGAAAGAAGGGTAAAACGAGAAAATGACTTTGAGTACTGAACAGTCTGAGACGTAGTTCCTGAGAACAGAATCAAATCAGCAGCAGCTGTGAGCACGGGGCGTCCCTCCCAGAGCGGAAGGCTACAGGTTACACAAGGTTTTGCTTTCCATGTCGACATTGTCTTGTTTGAAGGGTTCCAAGTTCCTGATGCTGCCTGGAAAAATTATCTAAAGGCATCTATAAGCCCTTTCACGTAAAAAGAAAGACCTGCGCATATTTTGAACTCTAATTAAAAACCTCAGAGTAGTGGAATTTATCACAATGCTGAGACTCATCCTCCTCCACGGTGTTTGTGTTCGCTTACCAGGGCCACTGCAACCTGTCCCCTTCTTCCTGGCTGCGCTGTGGAAACACAGCAAGAGGACCCTTCGAGCCAACCATCTGGTCTGCAATTAAACTAGCAAGCATTCTCTTCGCAACAATTTACTGTGGGCGTCTTTTTGTTTCCAAGTAACTCTTGGTTAAAAAAAAAAAAAAGCATGAATTAATTGGGAAAATAAATAACAAAGACAAAAATTTTAAATTGGAAGATGGAAACTTAGCAAACGGAGGTGTGAGAAGTCTGTGTGGCATTCTTTGCTATAGAAGCTGGCCCCTTATTTCCCTGAACACTGTAATTTAGGCGCTTTCCAAGGAGAGCCTAAGGAGAATTGCAGCGGTTGTGATTCTAAGTTAGCATGATGCAAGCTTCACTAATAAATTGGACTGTTTTATAATTACCCGTGAAATAACAACACTTGACCCTGATTTATGTTGTAGGCAGCCTTTTTCTCTCCAAACATGTTGAAGTTGACTTTTTTTTCCCTTAAAACAGATGTTGTAACATTTCAAAGAAGATGGATGGAATGCAAACTGAAGACCAAAACTGTTTTAGGTTTGCATTTCTTATTATTATTATTAGAGAAAGGGTTTGGATTCTACACACACTGGAAATGATCCAAAATTCCAATTTAGATGGCAGGGGCCATCTTAGAATATTCTAACTCACAAACAGCACTGTTTCCATCTTTCTACAAACAAGAAAATATAAAAAGTAAATCAGACAATAAAAAAACGTACCCATATTTACATGGAGTGTGAAATAATGACAGTCCATTACACTTTACCTAGGAAGGTCCCAACAGCTGCAATGGGAAGTAAAACACCCTGAAGTTTATTAACAGTCATACCTTTCGACCAATGATTATTTTTTCAGATACTCTGCCAATTTTGTTTCATTGTTTCTGACTGGCACTGTTGACAATAACCTGAGACTTAGTAACCTTGTTCCCAAGACCTTCCCCCAAATTGAGAAAGGCAACAGGCTGCTGCTCTGTTCAGATTGCATCCAGCTGGCCTAGGAAAAGCAGCCACTCACGCCCATTCCATCCCGCCCCCACTCCCAACCCCCTAACCCTCCATCCCTGGGCCAGAGCTTCTAGGTAGGGGTTCCAAGTGGATAAGGAGAGGGCCAAGGGAGTGGAAGATAAGATAGAAATGCAAGGGTTCTGCTGATAGGTGCAGCGACAGTAATACCGAGGCCTGACAAGGTGGTGTGGAGACATGGGTCCTCCTGCAGCAGAGCTGAGCTGGCCCTCCTAAGCAGTGGTCCTTCTGGACTAGATTAGAGCGTTGTGGGGCCTTGCTTCACTGTGTTTTTTTTTGTTTGTTTGTTTTAAACTGGTGACCTTTGCTAACCAACCACGGTAAATACTTAGAGGAAGTGGATTGACGGGATTTTTTTTTTTTTCTGATAGCATTTGCTCCACTTCAGGTTGTAATCACTGGTTTCTAGCTGGCAAATGGGCTCTGGAGGCGTCAAAGATGGAGCACAGCAGAGCTGCCTGGAGAGGGGAAGGCAAGAGTCATAAACTAATGCAGTGTTTTCCTGTGTGGCGACAGAATCATAGTTGGACAAATCACCCTGAGGAAAAATGTCCTTCAGAGGGGCTTACAAATATTTTATACAAAAATGGAATGTTGAATTAGAACAGGAAAAAGTTATTTGATTTTTCATGTACTACCTTTCGTAGACGAACATGTCACTGGACATTAAAAGTCAGTGATATTATTCCTCTGTGCCTTGGGTAGGTAGACAAATACAGCACTGGGTACCTTTAGTAGTAACTTGCTCTCCGACATGTAAGGAAAAGGAACATGAGCAGAAAATGGCATTAAGTTTACTGGAATCTAGAAAAGTGATAGGGGGAATTGTTTGTAGAAATTCAACGAGTATTTGGGTACCTATGATGAGTCAGGGACACTGTTGCAATTTCCATGACTACCAAAACAGAGACCACAGCTTCATGGCCTATAGAAATTGAGAAAGGCGAATATGATAAATGGCAGAGAGAGAAAGAGAGAGGGGGGAAGGGAAGGAGGGAGGGAGGTGTAAAGTAAAGCTTCAGACTCTAAGATAAGATGATGGGATAATGCTTAACAAAGGATAGAAGGAAGCTGAGCAGTGGGGAGGAAGGCACAGAAAGCTCCCTCCCTCTAGGAAAGAAGGCTGTGCTAGTGGAGAGCTCGGGCAGATAGGAGGAACAGAAAGGAAGACAGTGTGGGCCCAGGCTAAAGTGCAGGCAGTGACCTCAAAGGCCCAGAAGGCAGGCTGGGAAGGAACAGCTCCTCCCTGACTTGGAAGCAGTTAGTGACCAAACCCCAAGAACAACAGGAAGCCGCTGACACCTTCTAACTGTAATCAGAAAAATCCAGGCAATGCTATGCAATGTTCTGCTCTTGTTAACAATTCAAAAAACCCCCAGTTTCCTAGAAATGATGGCATTATACATAATTTCAGATATTCTTTGCAAAGTTTAGTACAGGCTTTCAGTTTAACGAACCTAAAACAGCAATTTCTGCTTTTTTTCCCCTTCCAGAGAATATCTAAACACAATTCCTAGAGCTGTATAAAGCAACTGTTCATTAGTTTGACTGTATTAATCAAAGAAACTAAGTAATATGCATTCTTTGAGTCCCTGTACAATTACTGTACATTTTTTCTACAGCCATTTCTAAATTGCAGAGACAGGCAAAGGCTTTCCTTTTTTCTTTTGCTGATGGTAAAAGCAAATATTTACAAGACAGACTGTCCAGGAAAGACACAGAATCCACATAGAATCTGTTTTTTCGTTGCGATGTCTGCTGCTCAATTTCATAGGCAGCTGCTGGCCAAATGTAATTCGAACCCAAACCCAAAATTTTGTGACTTTTCGTGGAAGGAAACAGAATATTTTGCTTCAATACGTCAAAGAAACTGTTGAGAGTCATTGAAGGGCTTTGGTTGGGTGGTTGGTTTTTGGGGGGTGGTTTTTGTTTTTTGGCAGTTTAGAAACTCATTTTGAAACAGTCTACAAAACCATGCAGCAAAATAAGAATCTATTGTTACGAAAGCCCAGTAGAAGCCTAAATCAGAGACATTCAAGTCCGCACCTCCAATTGCGAGGAGGTGGCACAAACACGAGTCCTACTGGGAAATAATGAGCTCTGTGTACATATGGGCCGCCTGTGTATCTTTTTCAAAACATAGCCCCGAGAGAAAAATGACATAAAGCAACTTGCAATTAAACTTTATTTGATGCCAGATGAGAAACAAATGCTTCCGAAACTGTAATTTTAATAAAATAATTGACTTTGCATGTTCAGGCCAGCAGCTTCTTACACTAAGCCAGTTCTGAAGTCAACATTTATTTCTAAGAAACACAGAAGAGAGTACTCTGTTTTCCCCTTGTTTGTCTACTCATTTTGTAATGTTTATTTGTTTTCAGAAGTAAATTATTTCCAGTTCGTGGCAGAGATCATGGACCCATAGGCCATCATGTAACTAAATGTGTTAATTACAGATAAATCTTAAGCAGAAAAGCAAAATTCATGTATGCGTTTGATCTGTGTTTAAGTATTTAATAGATAACAAGCATTTAAATCGCCAACAATTTTTATTTACTAAATTGTGTTTCTTTTAGAATTCATGGCCTGTGAAACAACTATTTCCACATACTGTAAAAACCAAGACTCTGTTTTAAAGGTAGACTTCTCCAGGATTTCTACCCATATGATAATAGGCATATTATAGGCATATCTTTGTTGAAGGATATGCATACATATATATATACATATATATATATAGACATATTATGATCAAGGACTGGCGAGAGCACAATTATCAGAAAGTGCTTATCCACTAACAACTTCAACATAATTTGCTGGTTTTGTAATAATCATCTTTTTGAAATTGTAATATAATTACATTATTCTCAACTTCCCCTTCCTTTCCTCCCACCAACCTCTCCCAAGATGACCCTCTACACCCACTCTCTCAAATTCATTGCTTTTTTTGTTTGTTTTTGTTACCTGCTCATTCTGTGTAGCGCTATCTGTTTTTATATATTATCAAAGTTGCACACGTGGTATGTGTTGTAATCTGGAGTGCTAATGGACATATCAGTCAAAGAGCCCTAGTGGCTGCATTCAAAACATACCAGCCATTCATTCTTTAGGAAATGCATTGATCCTGTATAGCCATGGAAACAGTCATTTGCATTGTTGAAGGATATCTGCAAAGAAAATGTGGGCGGTACAATCTAGAATAGAGCACAAACCTGATCATAAATGGTCTTGAACGCCAAGCTATGGCCATTTGACTTTATTTAGTAGAAAATCGGGGCTAGTTAGATGTTTTTCTTGCTTGGCTTGGTTTTGTGAATTCAGGTACATGTTAGTATGAATGCACTATATGACAAGCTTCAGGAAATGTTGGAGGTTGTTGCTTTGGGGAAATTATGAATAGACTGATGAAGATGCACGACTGTTGTGAGAGTGGGAATGTCAGGAAAGGAAGCTGATGTCAACAGAGCAGTGAGATAGGGGACAGGTCACGGAAACAGGAACTGATCACCTGGAAGTGGGGAGATGGGGGAAAAGAAAGGTACAAAGGCCTTTCCGGAATACATGACAAAGAGAGCAGTACATCCATCATGAAGGGACTTAAACAAGAAGAATGTAAGAAGGTTTAGAGACAGAAGAAATGTAAATGACTGGGGGACGATTACCCAGAAATTCCACATTCTGAACTAGTCATAGGGATGGAAGTCCAAAAGGCAGCTGGGACTTCTGGTGAAAAGATGACAAAAGGTTAGGCTTGGACATAATTTTACAAAGCTTTGAAGGGAAACACATATGTAAATGGCAGGAAAATTATATATTTTTTTAAATCTGAAAATTTTCTCTAGAGCTAACTTGTCATTTCAAAAGAAAATGAAAACTTCATTAACAACTATTTATATACTAAAATAACAATTGATATAATAATACAGAAGCTCACACAGAGTCAGAAACGGATAACTTTGAAAAAAATGTCATCTTGCTTAAAACATATTTACTTAAAGAGATAAGAAACCCGAAACTGTTTCTGCAATGTGTCACTTAACAGTAAGCTATGCTATCAGAATGACGTCCTCCAGGTAAGAAGCTAAGAACCATACCTGGTGTATGTCCTAGTTGCAATACAGATATGAAAGGCCCATTAACGTTTCTTATCAGCTCCATATTGGTGTCATTTGGAGAATTTGATAGCATGGACCTGAATTTCGAAAGCCTCTAGACAGCATGTTGTTATCAGTCATCTAACCTTTGAGTATAAACAGCCACTTTAAGCGAGTTTTTGCTTCTGTTCCTACTAAATGACCCTGCATTCCTAAACCATTCATCTGAAAGTTAGTAAATGCAAACGTCTCTAATATTTTTTAACTATGATGTTTTAAAAATTAACTATCTGCATTTTATGACTCAAAAATAAGTATCATTAAAATAATATCCACAATAGAGTACACCCTACACATTGCTGGTCTCATTATCCAGCAATACTGAAATAAGATAGCAAAGTCTTTACAGTGAGCTCTTAGATATTTAAAATGATTGTTAGACCTTAAGTCAGGCAGAATCCCAGCACTGGGGAAGTAGAGGCAGGAGGATCAATGTGAGTTAAATCTTTATTATTATTATTGGTTTCCACAAATGATCAATATTTGTAGGGTCTATTCTCTACCTCTGAAATGTCTTGGTAACATTGAAACAAATAGTATGCAGTTTCCAGTCCTCAGCTTGGTAGGACAAAAGATGAGGAACTTCGAGGTTCTCTAAGTAGCCATCAGGTGCTTTCTGAGGATTTGTGGCCAGGGTAGGGAGCTTCAAACTGAATCAGTGGGAGGAATAGAGCTGAAATTTATATGGGAAAGATAAGGTTAAAAAGCAAAACAAGCCAGGAATGAGTTTCATTGTAAAGACTTACTTACTGTTACCATTATTACTCTAAGAACCTGTGGCTGGACCTGTTATAGCCCCTCAGGAGAACCTCCTGCCATGATTCTGGTAAATGAACATAGTGTTAAGAAGACTCCTAATAACTAACATTCATTGATTAATGAATCTTTCAACCCTCATCAGAGAAGCCTCAATTTGCAGTAGAAGGTGGTTAACACATCTGGTCCAAATGATGAAAATAAGAGACTGTGAAATTCTCAACCCTGAGGGGCATGTCTTTGTCATACCTCCTGCCCCCTAGGCTTAGAGTTATCTGCAGAAGAGGATTTAGAAACAGTGTAAAAGCCACAGGGATGACTGCAAGTAAATGTTGACTTCTAGACACCATAGAGAATCTGCATGTATGAACTCTCAGAAGTGTGACAACATGCCCAAGATCTCCATGAGCTCAAGACACATCAAACCCCAGCATGGAAGAGGAAGGTGATATGAAGTCTTATCCCTAGCTGAGGAACTTTTAGCAACTGATAGGCCTCAGAAGTCAACTGCGCTCCAGGAGAATGACTTATATCCAAGAATATAAGGGCAGAGCAAAATGGGCTTGATTAAAGCTAAAGAAGAGATGCAAAACTAAAATGAAAAAGATGCAAACTTGGGTGAGGTAAGGAAAGGGTGTGGATCTGGGGTGAAGGAGTGAATGTAATCCAAACACTTTGTATGACATTCTCAAAGAACTAATAAAAAAAAGCTAAACGAACCATTGAAAATTTGTTTAAAAAAAAGCCTCTGACAACATTGAGAGGAGAAGCACATAGCATCAATTCGGTGCAGAGTGAATATTTATGATGGAAGTCATAGTATAATGTAGGGGAAGAGAAGGACCTAGATTGTGGTGCATTACATGCTCCGTGAATCAGAAGGGCTGCAGACCATAGGCTTCCCAGTGTTAAAGATTAAGGAACAAAACAAGTCAAAACAGAAGGATAATTTAACGTTTAAACCACTGCTTACTTTCCTCTGCATGAACCTACCCGAAGCTTTATAAGTTGTGTGGAAGATGGACTCTCAAGGCTGTAACAATTTGGTGCCTGAGTTCATTACCTTATAGATAACAATGGCTTATTTTGCTTCACAATTTAGGAAGTCCCAGGGAATGGTTAACCCCAATGTTTTAGTATCTGTGGCAAGTCAGAACATCAGAGTGTCAACTCACAGTAGAAACAATCCTCTTTACCAAATTACCAGCAAGAAAAAAAAAATAAAACACAAGGGATATGAGACCCCAAAGTTCATTCAAGGTCATGACTCCTAACCTAGAATCTTCCATTAAGATATCTTCCCCACCTCCTAGGAATTTCCACTATATCCCAACAGCACCAAGCTAGAAACCAAGTCTTCAATACATAAATACAGTTTTTCCTTTTTTCTTTTTTTACCCCAAATATGTATGGTTGTTTTGCCCAGATGTATGCATGTGCACAATTTATATACTTGGAGCCCAGAAGAGTGTATCAGATGCCCTCAAAATGGAGTTACAGAAGGTTTTCAGCTATCATATACATGCCAGAAATTAAGGCTGGGTCCTCTCGAACAGCATCCAGTGTTCTTAACTGCTGAGTCATCTCTTCAGTCCTGGTACTTAGGATTTTAAGAGGCATGCATTTCTAAATGACAGCAGGTTAATCTAATTCTGGTGACAAACTAAAAGTCAGGAAGGATGCTCCTGATCTTTCCTTCCAGAGTGAGAAAATGTCACTCTAATGAGTGGCATTTAGTGATGGCTCCATGACAAAATGGAGTTTATTATATTTCTTGATACTGTCTGAAACATCACCATGTGAGAGACTCGAGAAAAGCCTAACCATACTTCATTTCAATAAATCAAATACTAGGAAATGCATTTAAGAGTTTTGCAAAATATATGTTTAAATTAAACTTCAATAAATCTCCCAGTTTTTATAGCTGCTACCTGGAGTAATAATTCCTTAAGTGTATTTCTGTTAGTGTTTAAAATAAGATATATAAGATTCTTTACAAGAGTCTAAAGTTGGATTATATTGCTTATGAATCCCTTAGTACTCATCAGATGGTTAATTAAAGAGTATGACATACATAGATAAAATCCATGATTAAGAGCTGGGAGGCTTTTGCATGTAAAAGGACTGTCTTAAAAGTCTTCACTTCTTCACTTCCTTCACCCATGTATCTTCCCAGTTTCCCTATATCACAATTTCCAGAAATACGACTCAACATCACAAGCTTTAAGTCCGTTAGCCTAAATTAGCTAAATACGTTCTCTTAATTCACATTACGGATCTTTTCACTACTCTGGTAGAACTGTATGTTAATCATGCTTTTTGACTTCTCTTGTTGGTATTTAAATTTTCATCTAAACAACAATAACAGAAAGAACTGGAATCTATTTTCACTGGTAATATTCTTTTTTGAATTGAATATAGATTCTTCTCTCATGCAATACATCTGACACAGTTTCCCCTCCCTCCACTTCTCCCAGCTACCTACTCAACTCCCCTCTCCCCCAGTTCCACTCACACTCTGTTTCCCTACAGAAAGGAGCAGGCCTCCAAGAGACAACAACCAAACACAACAAAGCAATACAATAAGACAAGGCAGAAGCCCAAATATGAAGGCTGGACAAGGCGACACAATAAGAGGAAAAGAGTCCCAAGAGCAGGCAAAAGAGTCAGAGATACACCTGCTCTGACCGTTACAAGTCCCACAGAACCACCAAGCTAACAATCATAACATATACAAAGAGGGCCTGGTGCAAAACCAGTGCTTACCTTAAGCCAAAATTCGATCACTCAGTAAATAGGTATGTATTTACAAAGAACACCTGTTATAAAATCAACCAAGTTCAAAAAAATTCCAGTATACCATTAAAAAGGCTATTTAGTAAACTTTTAATTATAATGTAATAACTTTAAAAAACCCATTAGAGTTCACCCTACACAGCCATTCGATCTTGAGATCCATTTATGTTGATCCTTTACACAGCTGGTGAAATAAAGGACCTTTGATTTTTACAGTTTATCTAATTTCAAATATCTGGAGTCTTCTACATGGTCTATGGCCTTGTAGTTAAAGATGCTGTGAATTGTTTTTTATATAAACCTGTAAGTGTGTCTATAGAGAAAACATCTCTAGTCATAGGCTGTCATACAAAGTTGATTCTTATCCTGTAGTTTATTCCCTGTGAAGTATTCTGTTTTCTACCAGTTTTTGTAAGCTGTTGCCCATACAATTTTGTTTTCAGTCAGTGATTCTTTTTTGTCAGTCATTCTGATCCAGGGTTTCAAAGTCACTGCAAGTTCACTCCACTTAGTATCTACTCAGTCTGGTGAGGGTTAGACTTTGAGTTCTATCATTTTATTTCTTCCTTCATCATTTTAAGCGATGCCTTCTGTGGTCTTGACTAGCTCTGTACGACAGCTTCACTAAGCCCAATTTTCTAATTTTAGAAAATGTTCCTCTTTCATAGATAGGATTGAAATACCCATAATTGTGAATATTTAAAGAGTTTACTGAAAAGCTCCAGAAGGTTTTAGTTTGAAGTCTTCACTTTCTCAGAAGCTTAAAACACTTTGTCCCTCACAAATTCTGAAATGTAGTCATTCTACTTAATTAATGGTCTTGGCTGGCTAGCTTCCAGGGTCTCCATAGCATCCTGCCTTTCTCGGTCCCTGCCCCCTATACAAACTGCTGTAAGGCAACCACAGATGTTACCCACGCTCAAGCACCACACCCTTCTACCCGTCTACAGTTAGGACTACAAGCAGCAAACTAAAATTACCATGAGGCTCTTCTTTCTTTCTCCTTCTCTATTTTTTAAAAATTTGAGCCAAATTAAATGAGTTAAATCTGTATATGAATAAAAATGAACTTTCCCCTTGTTTGGTCATTATACAGCTACTTGTTTTCATAATCTCTTTTCTATTGTGATGGGATTATAAATAAGAGTGCCTTTGGTGTGTAATTTTTCTTTATGTTATATTAAACTGTTGGGGCCAAACATAACTGTCACAAACACCATAATTTTTGCTTGTTTGTGTTTTTAAACCAGAGTAATTTCTTCTTAGTTCCCACTTACCAGTAGAATTTCTTTTAGGAAATATTCTAAGTGTCTTCTGCAGAATTGGCATTTGTCATGTCAATGTGCTTTCTTCTTGACATATTGTAGAAGGAGCTTAATTGGACTTTGAATAAAGTAAATGTCATGATTAAACTATTTTAGAAATAAAACTTGCAAATGAATTTGTAATTGGATAATATCCAAAATAAAATATGAAATAACGTGGTTGAAAATCAATGGAAGATGTTTTTAGTAAACCTATCTGTGATCTATTCATTAAGCAACATAAATATTTTACAAGGATTTATAACTTAGATATGTTATTGAATCAAATCTATGTAGCACAACTATCTCTTATAAAAGTTGAATAATGGCCTTAAAATACATTGCTATAATAAACAGAATTTTTTCAAATAATATATTATATTTCCATTTATCTAAATACACATTGAATATCACCACGAAAATCTTGAGTGGTTGGCCAAGATGAATGTAACTTATAAGAATGGTAACTCTACAATCATGCATAACCATATCCACGTGTAGATTAAAATAAAAATAAATCATTTCTACTTTCACTTACTTCAAATATTATTTATCTTTAACTTTCTAATGGACACACAAGAATTATATGTATTTATTGTGTACCATGTGATATTTGACACACATAAGACAATTTCCTTTAGCATTTATTACTTATTTGAGATGAAAACCTTCAAAACCATTTATTCTACGTTTTCGGTATATATAAAAAAAAAACATCATTATCTGCAGTCACTCTTAATTTTATTGATTATAGGGGGAAATTACTTACGTACAACAACAACAAAAAAAAATGTGACTCTATGACTTAGGACACCATGCTCAGCAAGTGTATTTTACCGATATTCAAAAAAGAAAGAAAGAAATGGGGAAAGAATAGGATAAAGGAAGGAGTGAAGAAACAGAGGTAAGAAGAAAGGAAGAAAGGAGAGAAGAAGGGGCTAAAGGGCAAAAGAATACAAGAAAGAAAGAAAGAAAGAAAGAAAGAAAGAAAGAAAGAAAGAAAGAAAGAAAGAAAGAAAGAAGGAAAAAAGGAAGGAAGGAAGGAAGGAAAGAAGGAAGGAGGAACGGAAGGAAAAGACAGAAAGACAAAAATATATTTTGGTGTAAACTTAGAAATTTAAAACTTAAAGCTCCTTGTTTTGCTTTCATTCTAGGCATTGTTTTGTGTTGTATGTTTGTGAAACCCTAGACTCTATTTGCAGTCTTTGCTTAGAATAAAAAGTTCTACACACATTTATCAATTTGAATAATTAGTTCAATGCTTTTTTTTTCCTCCAAAGTGAAATGTCATCCTGAAAGTTTTACTAGAAAGTGAAAGAGAAAAGTCAAGAACTCATCTGAACATCTGACATCATCCTCAGGCAAATGTGTCGCGGGATTCAGGTACATGTAATTAAGGGAAATTGAGGTTATCCTTGGAAAATCTGTGTGAAATATGTAAACATTTAAATTAATGGTGACAATCAGTTTGGGAGAGTAAAGTATTTGCAGCGATCAATCAAACTGTGACAAAAACTGGCAATGATAGGGCCTTAGTGGCCCACGGCAAAGAAAACTCTTAATTATTGATTTAACCTCTTAGAGTTCTCACACATTCTATGAGAAATTGCAAATAATTATTCCAAAAAGACAGGGCTACAGCAAGTGTGCCTTTATGAGCAGACTTTTCTTTCAAGAATAACCTATTAAAAAAAATCTTAAAGGACCTTGCTGTCTTCAAGCCTGCCTTGTATTTGATAATAAACCTGTTTACTTATTCTCCCTTACTCTTGAATGAGAATGCCGGTGGCTTCTGTCATTCTAATTGCTAAGGAGATTAAACACACTGAAAAGACTTCTTGCCATCAGCCTTATGTCTTCTTTCTGTTTATTGTTTAGAGAAATGTATTTAGGGTGCACACACATATACACACAAAACATAATTTTTTAAGAAAATGGATATTTGTGTTTTCCCTGCATATATATATGCTGAGGGTATCAGATCCGGAGGATCTGGAGTAACAGATAGTTGTTATTCTGCATGGATGCTTGGAACTGATCCCTGGCCTCTGCAAGAGCAGCAAGTGATTCATCTCATTTGCCATCTTCCTGTTCCATGATTAACTTGTTTTATTCCATAGTATTGGTTGAAGCCGTAAAATATTTTATAAAAATAAAAATTATCTCCAAATCTCAACTTCCATAATTACAAATGGAATATTATCTTAAAACAAATATCAGAGAGATGAGGTAACATGTATTATTTTTGCACCTTTACTATCTTATTAGTGAAGTGTTTATAAAATGATAAAAATGGCAACGTGATAGCTAAACAGAAGATAGTGGTGACATAGTCCTCAAACTGAATGGCTTTCTCCAAATAATTAATAGTTTATCTCATACTACAAAATTTCCTTCGCATTTGTATGATTTCATTATAAAGATTCATAAAGGAATAGTATCTAAGTAGAAGAGTTACAACTATATAAATAACATTAATTTTTCTTTTATTTTAAAATGTGTTTTATTTTATGCTTTTTGTTAGTTTATAAAGCGACAGATTTCTATTAATTGGCATGTTATATTCTAACTCAAAGAATTTTTATGGGTCCATTTAAATTGCCTACCTGGTCTTGATTTAATATTGGTATATAATATCTATCAAAAATATTGTCCATTTCTTTTATGTTTTCCAATTTTGTGGAGTACAGGTTTTTTGTAGTATGACCTAGTGAGTCTCTGGACTTCCCCAGTGTCTGTTGTTATATCCCCCCTTTCATTTCTGATTTTGTTAATTTAGATGTTCTCTCTCTGACTTCTGATAAGTTGGATAAGGGTTTGTCTATGTTGTTGATTTTCTCTACAAACCAGCTTTTTGTTTCATTGATTCTTTGCATTGGTTTTTTTTTTGTTTCTATTTTATTGATTTCATCCCCTAATTTGATTATTTCCTGTCTTCTACTCCTCCTGGGTGAGTCTGCTTCTTTTGTTCTAGAGCTGTCAGGTGTGCTGTTAAGTCACTGGTGTGAGGTTTCTCTACTTTCTTTATGAAGGTACTTAGTAGTATGAACTCTCCTTTTAATACTGCTTTCATAGTGTCCCATAGGTTTGGGTATGTTGTTCCTCCATTTCCATTGAATTTTAGGAGATATTTAATTTCGTTCTTTATTTCTTTCCTCACCCCTGCAGGTGTGGTTATTTTCTCTTTGTTTTCTTGGGTTTCTTTGAGAGATTTATTAATTTCTTCCAAGATTTTGTTTGTCTTTTCCCTCATTTCTTTAAGGAGGGTTTTCATTTCCTATTTAAAGGTCTCAATCATCTTCATAAAGTTACATTTAAAATAATTTTCTTCTTATTCTTCTGAGTTAGGATGATTAAGTCTTCCTGTTATATGACCACTGGATTCTAGTGTTACCATATTGATTTTTAGGTGGTTGGAAGAATTCTTTTTTTTTTGTCTTTTTTTTTAGTTGTTATTAGATTTATTTACATTTACTCCCCTTGTTCCCGGCCCTCCCGCTCCCCCACTACCCTACCGTCCTCCCCCTGCTTCCTTAAGATGGTGCAGGATACCCTGTCCTATGGGGAGCCCAAGGCCCTCCCCCCTCCATCTCGGTCTAAGAAGATGTGCATCCATATAGAATAAGTTCCCAAATAATCAATACATGCAGAAGAGATAGGTCCCAGTGCCATTATCGTTGGCTTCTCAGTCAGTCCCCACTGGCAGTCACATTCATAGAGTCCACTTAGGTCATATGCTCATTCAGTCTTGGTCCAGCTGGATTTGATGAGCTCCCAATAGATCGAGCACACTGTCTCTGTTGGTGGGCCAGTCCCTCATGGTCCTGACTTCCTTGTTCATTTTCTCCCTCCTTCTGTTCTTCCACTGGAGCTTGGTAGCTCGATCCCTTGTTCTGATGTGAATGTGGGTCTTGCCTTGGCACCCACCCATCTCTTTCTTCAATTGATGCCAGCAGTGTCTTTGTATCTTGGTCCAATCCTTGCAATGGTTGTCTGTGTCTTGGAAACTGTTTTGGTTTACTCTGTACTGTCACTGTCTGTGTCTCAGGGAACCACTGAAGTCAATCTTGGTCCTCTCCCCTGACTTGTTCTCTTGGTTTGCTCTCTTGGTCCACTCCATCTAGTAACAGTTTATGCTTCAGAGCTTCTCTCTTGTCCCTTTCTCTTGGTCCTCTCTGTGTAGGTTACATTTCAGAGTTCCACAGAGGTTGTGGGGGGATGGACAAGTTTGGAGGCAGGATGGGACTTGTAGCTTGCAGAATCCGATGGATGTATTGGAGTAGCATACTTGCAAGAAACTCTCCTGCTGGCTGGCTAGAGAAGACTAGGCAGGTGAGAGGAGCCCTGGGTTTTACCCTTGGCATGGAGGGCCCCAGAGAGTAGGGTGTCACTCACCTCTTGGTCCTCTCTGTGTTGTAGCACAGTAGGCTGTGTTTCAGAGTTCCCCTGGGGTTTCAGGGGAATAGGAGAGTATGGGAGTGGGGTAGAACTTGTAGCTTGCAAGGTCCATTGGATTGGATGGGAGTATTGGAGCAGCCTACCTCTTGGTCCTCTGTGTGCAGGAGCAGGCTGTTTCAAAACTATAAATTTTCATATCACCAAATCATTAATAACTTTTACCTTATAGAATTTCTTGATACTTTTTACATCAAATCAATACACTAAAACTGACATAATATCAAAATTATTGATAAACTTATTAAACTGAAATTTAATTGCCTTACAGTATGCTTAAATACTACATGAACAGAAGATGTTAATAAATATTTTGAAAATATGGCTCACCTAAGGCTTAATTATATAGGACATATAACAGTGATTTTTTTTTAACTTGCTATTCTAACATGTTGATTTTAGATCTACAAAGTAATTTCCTGAACTCACATATCACTATCAATGGAGGGTATCTCAGCACCTCCCTGGAAGCAGGACCTACAACTGATATTCCAGTGAAACGTATCTTAACTCCCTGCTTGATCAATCTTGTGAAAACAATTACTACACTCTTCCCACACTCAATGTTCCCCATTTTACACGGTCAAAGATATTCTAAGGAGGTTTCCTTACCTCCAACACTATCTGCTAACAGTTATTTGTAGCAGAAAACCTTTTAACAATCTTGTACCTTCTGTTTAAAAAAAAAAAACAGAAAAGTTAGCTATTATGATATTCAGTCAGCTGGTAAAATACTCTCAACTTGCAAGGTATGGGTCCTGAGTTCCATACCCAAATTCACAGAAAGCTAGGTGTGATGGTATTCTCAAATTGAGGCAGTTGAGATAGAAGAATCCACAGGACTCACTGGCCATCCAGTCTAGCCGACTTGAAGAGCTCCAAGTCAGAGAGAGAGCCTGGATGTCTCCTATGGAACTACACTGGCCTCCACACACAGATCTAAAAACATCCACACATGCGCACGCACACACATGGGCACAGAAACACACACCACTTAAACATTAACCTAGTTGTAGTATAATTACGGAAAAAAATAAATATGATTGTTGCTTATCTTGGCCACCCAGAACCGAAATAATCACGCAGAAATTGTATTAATTAAAACAATGCTTGGCCCATTAGCTCTAGTTTCTTATTGGTTAACTCTTACATCTTCATTTAACCCATTTCTATTAATCTGTATATCGCCCTGTGGCAGTGGCTTACCAGCAAAGATTCAGCATGTCTGACCCTGGCAACGGCTCCATAGCGTCTGGCCCTTTGCCTTCCTTCTCTCAGAATTCAGTTCCGTCTTTCCTGCCTACCTACGTTCTGACCTATTATAGGTCTAAAACAGTTCCTTTATTAACCAGTGAAAGCAACATATGATCTACACCATATGACCTGTTGAGAGAAATAATTTGAATAGTCCTGAAGTTTAAAGTTTTTGTATTTTGCTTATTTGCTTGCCAGGGTCTCCTTATTTAGCCCCATGTGACCTCAAAATTGGGTTCCTCCAACCTCCACTTCCTGAGTGCTGAGGGTGTAAACATGCCACATATCTGATTTAGAAAACACTCTTCTATCAAATATCTGAAACAAATTAGGCAGGACAGAAGAAGGAGAAATGGAGTGAGGATGGGAGGAAAGAATGATAGGGATATAAAGTTAAAACCTACTGTAATGATTGTCCTGTCTCTTTAAGGAAAAGCCATGCCCACTCCCCC
>JAQHUG010000056.1:7201471-7226947 GCA_028555095.1 Dicrostonyx torquatus | reverse complement strand
CAACCTCTAACTCTACACGGTGTGCCTATCCGTCTGTCTCTCACTCGCCACATGGCTTGCCACTAGGGATGCCTCTGGGGACCAGCCACCTTCGGAGACCTGCTGCGTGGCCTCATGCCCCGTTCCTGCCTGGGACTGGCTGCTCTCGGGGCTCCCTGCCCACTGCCTGCCAGCGCCTGGGATCCCGCAGCAATTTTTAATACTCCATTGCACCTCCAACTGTAAACTCAAGGCAAGTGATAAACTATGGAGGTTGTTCCCATTGGAAAGAGCCTAATAACTCCCATTTCAAGTGCTATAGCCAAGAAACACAGCAAGACTATTCTAAGCTACGAAACGGCCGTTAGTGGTGCATATATCTTTATTGGGCACTTTTTTTTTTTGGACATTAAGAGCTAAAAGTATCCTAAAGATAAATTACCTAGATATGCAAAATCTAAGTAACAAAGTCAGAGTTAGATAAAATAAAACAATCTCACACTGGGGCCCATGCAGTTTTCTCAGACCATACCATGGAATCGACACGGTTGCCTGGGTCTCTACCAAATACGGAAAAGGAAGCACAAAGTTATTGCAATCAGGAAGAAAATTTATTGCTTTCAGGACCTCTTGTTTTAGTATTAAGTTCATTAAAGGAGTTTTTAATGCAATTTGTATTCACCTTTATTAGAAAATAGCTAAGAGCTGATTTAGATGACAAAAGAGCATCCACTTAAAATGTACGTTAAACTAACATAATACAAAACATTTTTCAGTGCATTGATAGAAAGGATTTGATTCTGAAGACAACAAATAACAGATATCTGTTTTCTCGGCAGTGAGAACACAAGTGCCATTAACACTGAAGGAAACTATGTAGCCAGCCTTGAGAATTCAATGGGCCTGCCTTTTCAATAAATGCTTTCCTTTTAATGTCATTTATACCCAGGGATTTCCAATGTACCTGGGTACAAGGACTCATTTGTTTTGCAGTCTAGTGTGATATGAAATTGTTCCAAGCCAGGCTATCTTTTAATATTTGGTACACATTTTTTAACAAGGTGTTTGTGATTTCGCGGAAGGAACGGAGGGAGACATGGAGGTTTTAGGAATGGAGGCTTAAGAGCCTAAAAAGGCAATGCTTTAAAATTATATAGACCAGCGCAAAGAAATCCATATCAAAATACAAAATACCGCCACACAAAATCTTAACCAATGAACATATTTTGTTTAAGAAATTTTAATTTCTTTCACTTGTTATTGTGTGATACTTCAGCTTCATAAAAAGGGTGTTTATTTGCAGAAATTGATTTTTAAAAAGGAAAATATGAATGAATATTCTTGCCTCTTCATTACAAACCATACTCAATTGCTTAGTATGTAAACAATTTAAACATGAATTAGCTTTGAATTTTTCTTTTCCTATAAGAAATTTGAACTACATGGCCAAGGGATGTTTGACCCTTTAATTACTACTTTTCTCTGAAAATCGAAATATACAATTCAAATAAAAAGGAATCACAGGGTGGCCAACTGAGTCTGACTATTATGCCCAAATCTGGGAAGTCCCTCCAAAACCAACGAGGAAACCAAATCCTCTATGTAAAAGCAAAGAGCCTTTATTTTATGCAAGTATGCAAACTTCGTCTCTCTTCATGCCCAATGTATTGGAATAAACGGAGAGCCCCAAGCTCAGTTAGAGTTGGGATTTTATAGTAGTAAAGGTAGGGGTGAGGGTTCTGAGGTGTTCAGGACCCCAGATTGGCTGACATTTTCTAGGAATGTCCTGGTGGGTGTGTTCTGGCAGGTGGTCCTATCTACGGTGATTGAAAAGTTAGGCTTTTCCTTAATCTCAGTTTGTGGTTCTTCCTGCAACCAGGTACTGCTTCAGGGTAAACTCCTGAGACTCAGGTCTCCGTTAAACTAATCTATGGCTGAGTCCTACAGTGGCAGGTGATAAGGGTTGGAGTAAAAAACTTCCTTCCGGTGGTCTGCTTCTATTTAGCTTATCATGGCTGCCTCCTACACATTGACTATCCTGTTTAGATGGCTTTACTTGAAGGGCCTTGGGAGACAATACCTTGAATAAATGTATATTCCTTTATTTTTTTCAAAATTGCAGGGTTCATTTTCTTCAGACTTTCATAATAATATTCTGAAGTGTACTCAAAACAAAGTGAAGAATTGGGATACAGAATACCTCAAAACATTTCCTTTTTTGTCCTTTTTTAAAATTGATTTTTATTGAGTTCTATATTTTTCTCTCCTCCCCCTTTCTGCCTCTTCCCTCCCCTTCAACCCTCTCCCAAGGTCCCCATGCTCCCAATTTACTCAAGAGATCTTGTCTTTTTTTTTTTACTACCCATGTAGTTTAGATCTATGTATGTCTCTCTTAGGGACCTCATTGTTGTCTAGGTTCTCTGGGATTGTAAGTTGTGGGCTGGTTTTATTTGCTTTATGTTTAAAAATCACTTATGAGTGAGTACATGTGATAATTGTCTTTCTGGGTCTGGGTTACCTCACCCAAAATGATGTTTTCTAGCTCCATCCATTTTCCTGCAAAATTCAAGATGTCATTATTTTTTCTGCTGTGTAGTACTCCATTGTGTAAATGTAACACATTTTCCTTATCCATTTTTCATTCGAGGGACATTTAGGTTGATTCCAGGTTCTGTTTATGACAAACAATGCTCCTGTGAACATAGTTCAGCACATGTCCTTGTGGCACGATTGAGCATCCTTTGAATATATACCCAAAAGTGGTATGACTGGGTCTTGAGGATATCAACCTGAAGGAGAATGAAAATAGATCCTTATCTATCACCATTCACAAAACCAAAGTCCAAATGGATCAAAGACCTCAACACAAAGTCAGCCACACTGAATCTTAGAGAAGAGAAAGTGGGAAGCACATTTGAACGCATTGGCACAGGCGACCACTTCTTATCTATAACCCCCAAACATTTTCATTTGGTTCTTTCTGATCAAGATTGTTTAATATGTATAGCTTTCTGGTTAACTTCAACGACTAAGCTTAAACATTGATTGTCTTGAAAACATGAGCTTGTTTAGCTAAAGAAGGATGCCTTGGTTTGCTGGCAATGCCCTTAGGGCAATATCAGTTTTGCCTCAAGTACAGAAGGCTTAAGAGTTGTCTAACCAAAATGGCAAGTAGGAGGACCTGTTTTGGAGATCTCTGTCATTTCTTTGTCTTTATGATATAAGTAACAAGAAAAGAAAACTCAGTACAAGCTCTAAATAATACTGAGAGTCTCATTGGGTGCTTGGCTGATTGGCTCCATAAGGACTGTTAAATCGGGTTTAGAAACAGACACTGTGGCCTGAATTATTCACCAGAATATATCTGCTTTCAGAAAATAAATGTAGAGGCTAGAGATGTGTCACAGGTGCTAGAGTGCTGGTCTAGCACCCATGAAGTCCTGGCTTTGGTTCAGGCATGTGAGGGCATGTCTGAAATCACAGGAGCTGAGAGTTGGAGACAGAAGGATCAGAAGTTCCAGGTCATTCTCAACTACATAGGGAGTTGGGTGCCTTTCCAGGACACAAAGGACCCTGTTTTCAAAGAATAGAAGGAGAAATGCAATCTACATAAGACTTGTCAATGTATTTTGTGAAAGGCCAATATTTTCTAAACTAATTGGACAGGCTTTTTTTTTCCTATTGGCCAAATTTCTTCTTTTCTATTCTTGAAAATCAGTATATCAAGATCTTAGAGGTCCAGGGACATCTGAAAGGGTCTTTCTTTGTTTTCTGCTACTTTGTCTATTTGTCTACTTCTTTACTTTGGTACACCTGCATGTGGGAGGGTTGCCTGTGCCATAGCGCAGGGCAGAGGTCAGAAGACAGACCTCAGGAGTCAGTTCTCTCCTTCTGTTATGTGGATTGCAGACATAGAACTCCAGGTTTGATAAAATGTGCCTCTGCCCATGAGACATCTAGCTAGTCCCCAAAGGCCCTTCAAACCTTGTCCTAAAATGTGGTAGGTGAAGCACAGACTCCTCAACACTTCCAGGTTAGACTCTAAACTTCACCAGAGATTTCTGAGAGAATTATATCATTTTCAATTTCTTCAAACAAAGCAGACATTGTCCTAAACCTGTGATGCTGGATGAGTCAGTATAGACAAAGCATAGACAGTCGGAGCATAGACTGACATATACCAGTCCCAATGCCTTTGATTGGTTTTAAGCAGTCGTTTCTATTTCAAATGTTTTGTGTTTTGAAACATAAGCAAATATCCAAAAAACTAAATCATCATTTAACCTGAATTTTAAACAGCATTAGACACCTTTCTGCAGCTTTAGATCATAATCATATTGGTAATTTTTCTTAATGGTGTCTTTGAGGTGGGTAAATGACATTTTGGAGAAAGGGCTTTCAAAAACGTTTAAACAACAGGAATTTTAAAAAGGGAAACAGTTTCTAGCTGTTATTAGAGATAATTTAAGTTTAAAAGGTACCCTGATAGAGATGCATGATTTTTGTTGTTTTTGTTTATTGTGAACACAAGTGTCAGTAAAATTCACAACTTGCATTTGACAGTTTATAACTGAGAGTTCTTTGAAATCTGGTTTGGGCATTGGTTCACATTGTCAGTACTAAGTAGCTGTCAGGTATTTGCTTTGAGATGTAACTCTAGAAGATACTGTCTCTGAGATGCCTGATTGAGGCCAGCTGTGATGGAGATAGAGATGCACCAGCCTCCTGGTGACAGCTCCCAGGTGAGAGCTGTCCCCATCACTCTCCTAATCCCCCAGCTATCTCCTCCAGGATATGGCTAAAACACTCTCCTGTGAGGAACAGTTTTCATTTTCTTTAATTCTCTCTTGTAAGACACATAAAATAATTTGAGCCATTTCTAGTCAGAACTCGGAGGAACTGACTTTGATGATGATCAAAACTGATGGAGAATATGGTAAAGAACTGGTACATTGGTTGACTGAAAGCATCTTCCATGCTGTACGCAGTGGGGAGGCAAAGGTGAGTCACACATATGCGATCTTTGTTAGGATTCATGCATTATTACCCTCTTTTCTTTTATAAATAAATAAGAGTACACAGTATTTTACACATTCTCCTTTATGGGCCACACAATTTGTAAACTAATTGCATTGTTCTCTCTAAAAGAAGAAAAAAATGTTAGAAGACTTTTAAGGGACTTTTAATTACAATGGGTGATTTTCAAAAATAAAAGCATGCTTATGGATAACATTGTTCAGACTGAGCAGATTATATTTAAAAATGTATAGAACACATACATATGCATTTAACAACAATTAATAAAAAAGGAAGTCATGAATTCGAACAAGATTAAGAATGGGTATTTGGGAGAGTTTGGAAGGAAGAAAGGGAAAGAAGAAGAAACAATGATATAGTTATAATCACAAAAATGAGGGAAGGAGGAATATTATTTTTATATATCTTTTCTCCAAGCCATCTAGCTAAATGCTAGATATTTATATGAGTGAACAAAACATCAGACATAACCAGGTCTCAGTCAAATTTTGAGTTTACAGAGTTGCTTGTATTACATATTTTATACAAACAAACCTTCCCTAGATGGATACACACAACTATATGCGACTGATCATGAAGTTAAGAGCACTGGGAAGATCTACTGTCATGGAATCTACCCGAGTTTTCATATTATGTGGATGTTTTATGTAATTTTGTATTAAAATGTTCTCTAAACTCCAGTATTCAAAATGTACCCAGTGAAATTTCAGCTCAAAATATTACTTCTGTGTCAAGTAGGGCATAATGAAGAAAATCAGTGGAACCTGGATGCTTGTTTTTTTTTTCCTCAGCAATTATATGCATTTTTATAGCATCACTGACAATGGAGAACACTATGAGCTCTAATTGAATAAAAGAATTGATGTTTCTGTCAGTGTGCAAATTAAAATTACAGAGTGGATAGTTATTCTGAAAACAATATGGTTTGAAAACATGGCTTCTAAAACTAAATCCAAGACAATGTACTGCATCCCCATTTTATAAATGTCTGATCATACCAAGGGATCTGGTGACAGCTAATACCCCACAGCAGGCTGAGTACATTGGATCATTTCCATTATAGAAGGGCAGACTTTATTTATTATTATTATTATTATTATTATTATTACTATTATTATTATTATTATTATTACTGTGGGCACAGGATTGGGTGATTCCATGGAAGAAATGCTTCTGCAGTACTATTGCCTTTGACTTACTAAATATCTACTCATTCATCATATTTTACATACTAAAGGTTTCACTGATCAAGGAGTATATCCATGGACTACCATTTACAGAAGGCACTGAATTACAGTGTTCTCTACCATCCTAAAGCATCTGGCCTGATGAAACAGTGGCCTGGGCTTTCTGGTGAATCAGTTGTTATACCTATCATAATTGGTAATTTCTTCCAGGGCTAAATAATAGGGCTCTCTAGTGTCTGTAAACACACTGAACACCCAAGGCATAACATGGTTTCTTCCACAACAGAGTCTACTAACCCAGGATAAAAAAGTGGAAATAAGACTCCTACGCAGTATCAAACTTCTCACTGACACTGCTCGTGAGTTTAGGCGGTACTGAAGAAGAGCTGCTTTACCAAAAGGAAGAACATTTTCACCAGAAGATGCAATCGTAATTCTTTTGAAATGAAGTTGAGATTGTTCCCAGGCACTTTTGACTTCCCATGGCTCAGAATCAACAGACAAAGATCCTGGCTGTCGAGAAGAAACCAAGCTTCTGCTCTGTAAAAGGACAAAGGCTTGGTATATTTACAATGTGAGGAGTCATACAGTGTCTCTTAGTATTGCCAGGTTCTGTGATTAAAAGGAATGGAAAACTATGTTGTATTAGGTGTGGGTGGCTGTGTTCCCAGCACCTGAGAGGAACACAGGCCCTTTTGTTCCTTCCTGCCCGGCTCCCTGGTCACACACTGCACAGCCTGCTTTTGGCCCTGGTTAGCTTATACCCAGAATAATTACACACAAACTGTATTCATTCAAATACTGCCTGGCCCATTATTTTAACCTCTTATACATATTAGTCTAACCCATATTTAGAAATCTGTGTGTCACCACGAGGTGGTGACTTATCGGAAAATTCTAACCTGCATCCATCTCGGGCGGGAGCATCATGGCGTCTCTCACACTTCCTTCTCTCTCACCACCTTCCATTCTGTCTACTCTGCCCACCTCAGGACTGTGTCCTATCCTACAGGCCAGGCATTCCTTTATTCAACCAATGAGAGTAACCCAAAATACAGAACAACCCTCCTACACCAAAACTACACAATCCAAAGAAACAATCCAATGTGTGGCTCAGACTCATCAGTCATAAAGGTTTGCATCACCTCACAAAGTAGAGAACACAGTCAACCATTAGAGGTGCTTTCTGGAGACAAATGAATCAAGAACAGATGGTGCAGAAGGTACATATACAGATCAGCTACGATTACATGGCCAGTTACAGAAACAGACGTAACTGACACAAGCATTTTCTGCTTGATTTGCTATAAATTTCCTTCCGTGGGTACCACGTAATACAAGGATAACCGACTACATGGGAAACAGTGCTTTACACGATTTTAGTTAAATGATATCAAGGGAATGAGTTTAGCATCATAGACACATTTCCTATCCTTTTCTGGGGGAACTGATAGTTTGTTGTGAACTCTACAAAAGAGAATCCCATTATGCCATACAGAAGGCTAGTCTTTATTTAAAGGTTAAGAATGATTTATGGAGTGGGTATGCGTACCAACTTAGAAATAAAAAGACAAACACTTGATAGGTAGCTTTATATGTCAACTTGGCTGAGGTATGAAATAGTAGATAACTTCCCAAATATTATTCTGTATGCTTCTGCGAGTGTTTTTCTTTTTGTGATCCTAGGGACAGTTCTACAGGCAAAGGCATGGTAGGCAGACACTGCGGTCCTGGGTATTTGTGTTTTTGATGACATTACCATCTGCATTTTTAAACTCTCATCAAAATCAGTTCTGCTCAATAAATTGATAGACCTCATCAAACCAGACAAAGGCCTGAATAAAGAAGAAGTAAGAAATTTCCTTACACACACACACACACACACACACACAGAGAGAGAGAGAGAGAGAGAGAGAGAGAGAGAGAGAGAGAGAGAGAGAGAGAGAGTTCTCTAGGCAATGGTCTTCAGTTTATATCTATAATATGGACACTTCCTTGTTCCTTCCGAAGATAGTCTTGGACCAAATCTAGAACACTGACATAGAAATCTCTACATTGTCAGTTCATGTACAGATTTTGGATATGACAACCTCAATAATCACACGGACCAGCTAAGCTGCACAGAGATCATATAGGTTGTACTCTTCCGAAAATTATTGACTAGCTCAGTGTATTATTTTTTCATGATTAGACTAAGGGGTCTTTTGGGTTCTTTTCCAAACTTCCGTGTTCTCTTACTTTCTCTACCATACTTCCTCTTCTCTCCCCCTTCTTCCTATTTTCTAGATTCACAGCATTCGCTAAAGAACCTTTATTTGGCAAACTCATTTTCTTGTCAACTTCAGTGTATTTCAATAGGAAGTAGTACCTCCAATGACTCAATGTATGTTCTCATCCTGATCTTCCTCTGAAATCCTGATGCTCATTTCCAAGTCACCATTAGTGGAATTCTGGTTTTTAGCCAGGTGCACCAATAGTATGATATGATGTTCAAGACCGAATAAAATTTTTATTCTAAAAGCTAAACTATGTCCTATTTTCTATATTCAGTTAACGTAAAACCCTTTCCCCTTGGTTACTCAATTTCAAACTTTCTTTTCTTTTTTTCCCTAAGAACTAGATTCTGGATGCTGGTGAATTCCATTTTCATCTTCAGCATTTCTGTCATCTATTCTCTCCCTTCCACCACACTTGTCATTTGTTTACTTACCTTGGCCCAATCCTCAGCCCATGAACCTGCTGGTATTCTTTAAGAAGCTCCTATTCTGTTTATCTCTCTCCAGCTTTTTCCTTTCATGCATTTTCCCTGTGATGTTGGAATTATTTTTCTGAGAAATCATAGAAAACTGTTTAAGAGCAGGTAAAAGAAGGACGAGGGAATTTTTTTTGGAAAACATTTCTTTGCCAGATTAACAGGCCAAACTGTCATTTTTATTTGGAAAATTTGGTCAGCATCAACTCAACCTGAATTTTGAGGCAGCTGTATCGTTGACGGTGTCTAGGTATGATAAGCCACACACATGGAATACAAGGTAAGATTCAAGAATACAGGGTGCAGGTGAGATAAATGGTAAATTCCAGACAATACCATGAGTTGAAAGAGAAGGAATCCACAGAGGCCTCAGGAGGTATAGCCAACCAGATTACTAGGGATAAAGATCCTATTTCAAGAAACGGTTACTAGATCCCATTATTTCCCTTCAGTCTTGCCTGGTTCCCTTCATATCCCTGGGTACTCCTCTATAGCACTGGATGAGACAACTATCTGAAAATGACCTTTGATCCTATATCTTTGATTGTCAATCCTCACAGTAGATATTTGGAAATACACAAATGATTTTCATAGCTGTACTTTCCATTGCATTTGTGGTTTTTTTTGATTTGTTAGCTTTGATATCTGAGAAAAACATTGTTCCATGCTATACAATAATTGCATTTGAAATCTTTTCCTGAGCGTTTATGTCAATATTTTAGGAAGCTTCTACAATAGTAGGCTTCCATATGGTATTTTCAAAGGCGTTTAGTGTTAATTTTCCCTTCTGACACTCTGTCCTTTATCATACCCTCACATAACATACGCCATTAATCCACTATATTTGGGTTAGGGACATCGTTCAGTCAGTAAAGCACTTTATTGTAAGCATGAGGACTTGAATTTGTTTCCTAACATCCACATAAAAAGCCACATGGAGGTTGTTCACTTGTAATTGTAACACTGGAGACACGAAGACAGGACTAATGCCTGCAGGTCATCCACTGTCCAATCTAGTCTAGAAGTGGAAGACCCTCTCAATGGAGGGCGTGCTGTTCCTCAGAATGATGCCTGAGATTGGTCTCCAGCCACTCCGTGAACATTCACCCATGCACATGTGAACAAACACACATACACACACACACACACACACACACACTTCTTGACATCTTCTTAATACTAAAAAAACAAACAAAAACTACTTCTTTTTGTGGTTTTTTTGAGGTAGAGTTTCTCTGTGGCTTTGGAGTCTGTCCTGGAACTAGCTCTTGTAGACCAGGCTGGTCTCGAACTCACAGAGATCTGCCTGCCTCTGCCTCCCGAGTGCTGGGATTAAAGGCGTGCGCCACCACCGCCCAGCCAAAAACTACTTCTTTAACATTATTACTTAGAAGTTCTTGACTCCACTAAATGGAGCTGATGCTTTAACTATACATTCTAGATTTCTACTCACAATTTGAAATGTCTTTATGTGGCCATCAGTCCTTTCTCATCTGTCTACACCATCATTTGTGCTTAGTTCCATTGGCTATCTGAAATGCTATTTACCCAGGTATCTCTTGTATTGGTTAAAAGTAGCGAATGTTCCCAATTCACAGATGCTAATTCCCTGCACTTGATTGGTTGTAGGTTTCTAGGTTAACTACCGTCCACTGCACAAATGACTGACTTCTTCTTCGATGAATTTTGAGATTTACGATCATCTGTGGCTCAAGAGCTATGAATTTAAAGGTGAGTTAGCAGAGTAATGATAGTTTAGTTCATGCCTTGGATCCATGAAGTCTCTCACTATGCATTTTTGCCTATATTATAGTACTAGGCATTTATTTCCTCCAGTGGAACTGTACATAAATCCAATAATATTATGCCTATGCACATATTTTGCACAAAAATAATGTATATCTCAAATTGGAAGGCCTCCTATAAAATGTTAGTTGTCCTATATATGTTAAATGCAGTATAAATTTGTTAAATTAATTAATTTCAGTTAAATTTTCAAGTTCTAAAATTCATGATGCATGATCAGCTATAGAAAGTAAATCTGATAATACAAATAATTTAATTCCACTTATCCTTTTTAAATTGCATAAATTATAATTATAGCTTCCTAGGAATCTATTAAATAGATTTTGAAAAAAAACATTACCTAGGAAACCCTAATAAAGGTATGAATGATCCTCTACGATATATTTTTTTCAGATGTCAATTGAAGCCAGACATGAATCATTCTATAGATAAACTTATTTCTTTTTCACAGACGATCTTGAAACTCCATAGCATTATCACAAACTGAGGGACAAAGTTCTTAATGGAAGTGGCCCAAATAAAGAAAGCTGGTGATATGTGCAAACAGGATTCCAGCATCTCTACTCTCAACTGTGTACTTTGAAACTGAGCTCCTTTCACGTTCTACCCACAATCAGAATAAATGCCTAAATGAATGGGATGCCTGGCTGAACATGTTATCTTCCAACATTCCCCAGAAGATGACCCTGGAGCCCTTCTCAGGGGTAAATGGGAGGGACTCCAGAGCAAAGAGCACACGATGGATCAAGGCCTCCACTGGGTAGTTTTTAAATGGTATTTGTGTAGAGAAAATTCTAGCAGTATATCTCCAATGTCATTATCTAAGGCTGTGCTACAGCGAGACATAGAGAATGACGTGTTTTAAGAATGTTGCCTTTGTAGTAGCATCAGAACCAAATTTTCTAAAAAGCAAAGTAAAATGTATGTGAATACTGGAATCTGAACACCCTTATTGCACACATCCTGCTGTGAGTTACTCTTTGAAGAGAATTGCTGCTTAGACTTCAAACCCACCACTGTGACCTCAAGAGGTTAGCAGAAAAAGAACTCTTTGCTGCAGAAGCCGTAGCATATAGGTATGATGCCATTTAAAGGGACAAGATTTAGAACTGAATATGGCTCATTGCAAAAACGTCAGTCAATGCTTTACTAAAAAAAGAGGAAAACTCAATGAAATAAAGTGTGTTTAAATTATACGTTCATACAGACACACCCAATATAGCAGTAAAATATTATTTTGTTCATAAAAATATACTCTTTTCTTAAAGATTACTAAGGAAATCATCTTTCTATGATTAACCACATTCATTCTGAACACTTTTCAAACTAGTAACAACCCACAGATCTCTATTGGTGCCCTGGAAAATAACATTAGTAAAATATAAGCTACATGAAAGCACAGATGTGTGCATGCACACGCACACACATACAAACACACACACACACACACACACACAAAGAGACAGGCCAGAAGCTCCATGCTAACACAGTGAATTTAAAAAACATACAGATTCTGACAATAGAGGTCTT
Organism: Dicrostonyx torquatus; assembly: GCA_028555095.1. Taxonomy (NCBI): domain Eukaryota; kingdom Metazoa; phylum Chordata; class Mammalia; order Rodentia; family Cricetidae; genus Dicrostonyx; species Dicrostonyx torquatus. The sequence continues at coordinate 7,214,656 of JAQHUG010000056.1, read as the reverse complement.
TTAGGAATAAGTCTGGGAACACAGGTTGTAAATGTTGGGCCATAAGAATATTAATAATAATTGCTTTTTTTTTACTGATACTTTAATAAAGATGGGAAAATGAAGGGACTGGAAGGAAAAAAATAGAGAGATAGAAAAAAGGAAAATAAAGTTCCAGCTTATACCATTTCTTACTAAATGCATTGTTAGAGCATTCTTTTTCCCTTGGGAAATAAAATGTGTTCAAACATCTTGCTATGTTTCTCTAGTGATCTATCCTGATAATATTCACATACTCAAGCCCGACATTTGGTCACTGGGGTATTTTGTACATAATGGGCAAATCTCTGAAACTCTTACTTTACCTTTGTTCAACATACTAGATGCTTTTAGATTTCATTTAATTTAATTATTAATGTAAAATATAACTACTGATGAGAATTTTTTACAATTCTAGTCCCTTCTGGTGAAATATTATTGCAGAAAGACGTACATGGTACTCACAACCTCATGTGTGTGTGACTTTATTGTTGCAAGCTGTTTAAAATAACCAGTCTCATAAAACTTTAATGACTACCACAATCTCACTTTGTATTTATAGAGTAATCTCTTTACTCATTCATAAAAAGACACACTAAATTCTCAACCAATTGCATTTTTCAATTATTACATGACACTGGTTTTCTTCTATGTTAAAAATCGCAACTGTTTCCAAATTGGCTTTGCCCTAGTGAAACAAACTGGGGTCTACAGACTTTCTTAGAAAATTTTTGTAGATTGTATTAGACACTAAATAAAGATAGCATTCAAATAATTTTTAGAATGTTTTTGGTCAAGATAAATAACTTTTCATACTGCCTTGAATATCACCATAATTCTATAATGAGTTCAGCTTTTCAGATGAATTTATCATGCCTCAAGAAATTTAAGTACTGAAAGACTCTAAATATCCTCAAAGAATGACCTCATTTTGTTCCTGCAATGTCAGAACCATCAGTAGGTAAAGTAGATAAATATTCACCATTGATAGAAAAAGCAATGAATATATGCCTATATAGTTTCCATACCCTCATAATTTAGATATTATTTTTTAGACTTAAGGAATTTATTAGACCTTATCGGGATAAGACCATAGCAGTGTAACAAATGGATCATCTATACTAAGAAAAGACCACATTTCAAATTTAAAATAAAACAAAGGGGGAAAGGGCATTTCCTCTGCACAGGTGGTCATAACATTTATGCCAAATGCAATAGTACAGCATTTCTCTATCTACTTGGTGTTTTAAACATGCATTTGGGTGTCAGACGTCCCACCAATATAGGCTGCATGGGTTATGGTGGAGCCTGGTTGGTAATCCAAAGTGTGATTAATGATGAAAGGTTGTAGCTTCCATGTTACCCAGCTATTTTCCACACAGGATGAAACACTGACAGGAAAGTTTAGAAGTGTGACGACATGTTTACCTTTTGTTTACGTGATGAAATTTTTATATGACTATGCTTTAAGAAGGAAAAAAAAATGATGTCTACTTTCCCACAGTTATCTACACTGAGAAAATACTTAGTTAAAATAAAATGTGCTCCGTAAGGCATTAGCAAAGTATTCCAGGACACATGGATTTTTTTTATTCATTTTGATATACATTGGTCAAATCAAAATTAATTCTTTGTTCTGGGACTAAACAGTGAAATAGTTGTTGATCTCACAGCAAAAGGACAAGGATTCAGTTCCCCAGCACCCATGTTGAGTAGCTCACAGCTCAGTACCCACAACAACGTGTTGAATGACTCACAGCTCAGTACATACACCCAGTCCAAGCAGAGGTGTGAATACATACTACAGACATATAGACACACAAATATAAATCTGAAAATACCATTTGTTCCACAAATATTCTTAATTACCAGCTCTAAAATGGACTGAAATTGGAGGCAGATAACAATAAAACTTTGTAGTTCATAATATGATAATAATATATCTATTTTACCTAAAATAATAATCAGGCCACAAGAGAGAATATTTTAATTTTGTGTACTTTTTGCTTTAATATCATATCAGGAAAAAATAAAAAGACTACATCTTTATATTTATTTGAGAATATCATAGTTAGACATAAGGGAAAATATTTAGCTACTACATAAATGGAGAAAATTCTGTAACACATATTTTACCATCATACTCCTGGAAGGAATATTGATCTTTTAAGGAGATTTATTATGACAAATATGGGTTATATCTAAGTATCTTTTTTGAATTATCCTTATTACTTACAATTCTAGAGTTTTCAATAAAATAATGTATTACTAGTAAGCAAATTAGTTAACAGGGAAATTGTAATCAAAATCTATCTTTTCTGCCTATTTCGCAGTCAACCAGATAATAGATGAAATCTCTCTCAAAGCAACTCTTGTATTTCCTAGTTTCTCATAAGTAAGAGGAGACTTTGGCAGGTTCCCATGTCTTATATGAGTGCATCTAAATGTAACCATTAAGTGTGTTCTTACTCTTGTTTATCTTTTACCAAGTAGGAGCTAGATGTTCTTATATCTAATCATTTTATGGCTTCCTCCAAGGACAAAGATTCCCCATAGTTGGCAGCTGAAACACCAACATGGCTGTGAGAGCTACAGTGATTCACATTGAAAGACGTACATCTGAAAGAGGCACTAGAGATGGAAACAACCTCTCTGAGAGGAGCTCACCATCCTTCTCAGTAAGAAAATACATTGTAACTGTGACCTCAGTCATAGGTGGTTGACAGGTTGCGATGAATGGTACCAAAAGCATCCAATGTAGTAAAATTAAATTATTATAAAACAGATGTTCTTTTACAAGCTTTGTTGTATTTTGTTCTTATAACTCAAAATAAGCACATCTTTTCCCTGAGTACTCATTAATGACAGGCATTATCTCCTGTTTGCTTTCCTTTGCATTAAAGGTTAATTAAGCAATGGTAGTCTTGACTAAATTTCTATAAGAAAGGTAAAGAGGGGATTAGATGAGACTTCTGATCACGAGGACAGGCTGAAGGTTTGTGATTATAAAAAGCAAGAGCCCCAACCTCAGCTCCAGTTAAATTGATCAAAACAAAGCAGAAAGAATTTAGAAAAAAAATTACTTGTAAATTGCAATTCCATGAAATTACTGACTGGGAAATATTCACTCATTTCCCACGCCATACCTATAATATACCATAACAGTGTAAACGCCTAACAAATACTGCCCTTGCATATCGAAAGCTCTTGTGTAGTGGCCCTCAGAATATTTGGTTGATGAAGTTTAACAACCATGGCATGAATAAAAAGCAGTTTCTTGCTCAAATGTCTAGCCTTGTCACATTGAAGGAAAATTCAGTAATGAGATTTTTAATGTCCATCAACTTCTCTAAAGTAATTGGTGCTGCCAGAAGCAGACATGTCTTACTGTTGAGAAAAGTTTAAGTTCTTTTAATTTTAAATGCCGTATTCTGTAGGCTTTTGAAAGGTTTGAAGAATACATATTCATCTGAAATATATTTGTACATCTAGAAAATCTAACTAATATAACTAAAGTTTGACTGTTATAGATGTCTATCTATTAATCCATAACTTTTAATTATACATTACATTTTTAAATGAGCTGCATAAACATAACACCTTAAACAAGAGAAATGCATATTTATATTTATACATATAGTGTAACAAAATTGACCTGAAATTTTTATCAATAGAACAAGATCTATACCAATGCAAAGTATTCATCTTTAAATTATATTCCCCTTTTTTAAAAAAAAATGAGAAACTGTGACTAATTAACCATTTATAATCAACCCCCTTTAAATGAAAACATTTATAAAGAGTAATAAACAATAATTTTGGGAATTTGGGCATTGTTTTGTCCAAACTGCTGCCTGCTGTTTGTTGGGTAAAGTATTTTTAGGGTTCATGGAGAATTTTCAGGGGTTCTTGTTCTAACAAACCACATTAGCTTGGAAGGAATCCACAGGTCCTCATCTGTAACATGAGAGGCTGCTTGCTGGGGTTTGTGTCCTGTCCATTTCCCACAGCTGGCAAGTCCCAAAGAAAATCACACAGAGGTCTACATAAGTTATAAACGGAATGGCCCATTAGCTCAGGCTTTGTATTAGCTCTTATAACATATATTAAACCATTGTTCTTATCTATGTTAGCCACATGTCTTGGTACCTTTTTCAGCAGGGCAGATCACATCCTGCTTCTTTGATGTTCTGGACAGGACTGGGAGAAAGCTTCTTTCTTCCCAGAATACTCCTGTTCTATTGCCCCACCTTTACTTTCTGTCTGGTTGTCCCACCTACACTTCCTTCCTGGCCAATCAGCATTTATTTAAAACAGAATACAGACAATTCTCCTGCACCACTCATTTTCTGTGGAAATAAAAGTAAAACTTCTTTTCCAAAGTAACATATACTTAGACCCAAATTTTGAAGACAAGATACCTTGATGTTGGTTTAACTTAGCAGCCCCCAGAATCAAATGTCTCTCTGTAGTCAAAAAATTCACATAAAATAAAATTATATACCTAAACCAGACTTTGTGTATATTCCATCTTTATGTGGCTTATTTTTCTTTATTCCTTTAATCTATGACTGTCTGTACTCTTTTATGTTACTTTCACTATCTCTTTAAAGACTTTGTTTTATTTTTAAAAACTATTTATTTTTATAACTGTCTATACTCTTTTTCTTCTCTCACCTAAGCCTACATACATTTTTTAAACACACTATGACTTGTTCAGAGGATTATTCTGTCGGAATCTGGCTTTACTGAGTATCTTTAATCATTTTCTGACCAGGAATGCTCTTTTTTAAAAAATGCCAAGTGGACATGGATAGAACCAACTCCATGACCCTGCCTATTTGCTCTGTTCAGTCCAACATGGCAGAGGAATGTTCACCCCCATGCAAACCATGCTCACTACCACAACTCCAAGCAACTAGTAGCATACTGCTCACAAATCCCATTTAAGTGCAGGATCTCCCAAAAGAGTCAGAGCTGTTCCTGCCCCCAGCACAACCAGGAAGCCATGCAGTTTTTGCTGTTAGTCAAAAAGTCTTCTCTTAAAGGAGCCACCCCTCTGCTGGTCTCTAACAAACAGAACCCACCTGAGAAAATGCTGCTACCAAGAACCCATGCTTAATTCTGTTCTTTTGTGTCTAGAATTCCTTCCTAAGTTCTCTCAGGTTTTATGTGGTACGTTCAACCACGTTGTTGTCATTTGTAGTCAGAGGCTGCTTGTTCATTTCCCAATGTCTAAACCCAAATAAACACACAAAAACTTTATCAATTACAACACTGTTTAACCAATAGCTAATCATATTCCTAGATAGCTCTTACATCTTATTTACATTATTAATATTTATTAATATTAATATTTCTATTTATCTGTGTATCTCCATTAGGCTGTGGCCTCCTGCTAATGTTCAGGTGGTGTCCTTCTCCTTTGGCAGCTACATTGTGTCTCCTTTGACTCTGCCTACTCTCTATATATCCCTTCCAGCCTGGCTATAATCTACTCTGTGATAGTCCAAAGCAGCTTTATTCATCATCCAATAAAAGCAACATATATACAGAAAGACATCCCATATAAGCTGGTACTTTATTTCTCCTGATTATAGAAATGATTCAGAAGGTGGTGTCAGAAATAAAGTAGCGAAAAATATAAGATAAAGGAAATTAATTTGGACAGCAGGAAGTAAGTAGAGGTCTGAAGGATGTTGAAGAAGTTGGTTAGTAGAGACTTAGAAAGTAAATAAAAAGATACTATGGTTGAAGGCTATAAAAATGCTAACACCTAATAATGGAAAAGCTAGTGAGACTGTTACTGGTTAACTTTTAAGCTAGAGAACAAGCTTAAGAAACTTGTGGATATTACAATGCAGAATATTGAACACATCAATTGATTTTTCTCAGCCTCTTCAGATAAGGTATTGCCCCAAAGAGATGAACTAAAGATAGGATGTGCTCATTTCTAAGTAGAATTCAGAGTGCCTATGTCTAACCCATGACTTTAAGGATGGAGAAAATAAAACATATATTTCAGGTCCTCTATAGATGAGATAAAATCTAAGAATGCCACCATAAAATATGTTAGTGAAATCAGTATCAAATTAAAGATTATTAACATATTCTTTTTGCTAAAGCTTCAGAAGACTTTCTAAGCTAGAGAGAATGACAGGCAGCCTTAGAAACAGATAAGCTGAGCATTAACCAGATTTCAAGCCTTGTTTTTACTCATCTAAGTAAAGTATAGTTAAGTTGTTTAAAGGAGTTATGTCCTCTAGAGACAGAAACAGTTCAAACTTAAAAGATGCTGCTGGTTCTCCTGAGGACCATTTCTTCTACTGCAAATCTATGCCACTTCTTACAGGAAGTGAAAAACGAATCAGAGAGGAAAGTCAAGAACTGAGAAGATGGGGTAAGAATCAAGAGCCTGTAACCATGTAAAGCTAGAGTAGAAGCATGCCTGGGATGCAGAATTAAGCACATGTCTCTGAAGCAAGACCACAAAGAGCTAAATTTATGTCCCAGCATGCAATTACTCTAACAATATTATGTGTTTCAAACTTTATGAATGAGAACTTCTGTTGTTATTTTTCTATCCCCTTATGTAGAAATCTTCAACTTTCAGTTCATAAACCTTGTTACCCATGAAACCAGGGACAAGGAACAATTAAGATAGACAAAAGACAATTTATCCAAGAAAACTTGTTTGCATTTAAATTTAACTTAAGTGAATTTTGTAAATATTTTATGGTTTCAGTGTTTGTATTTGTTTTAATAGTCAAGATGTAATTCAATCTCCATTATGATGTTTTAACCATTTGGGAACAAATTAAATGATGAGAACATAATTAGTGGAATAATACTCATAAAAGAACTGAAGGAAACTATTTTATGTTCTCTTTACCATTTTGACTTTAAGATAAAATTGATATAAAACCAAAATATAATTATGCCTTAGAAATCTGGCTAAGTTTATGCTTTAAATTAGAAGAGCTATGGATTGTTAAGGACCAAGGAATATAAGCCCTATTAACTTATTTATAATTTAGTTCATTAATTAGCTCTACTTATGTTCCTGGACTCTGATAGTAGCCATGTGACTTGGTTTAGTGAATGAGATATTATCAGTATAAATATTCTGGATGTGTCTTCTTGTAATTCTACCAAAAAATTAGAGTTCACAGCTAAATTATGACAATGCTGTGCTGGGCGCCCTGTAAGACTAGAGACTGTCTTATGGCCTCAAGTCCTAGGGTGCTCCTAATTGAATAAAGAAATAAAAATACCTGAAATTATAGCATAAAGAACAAAAGAAGTGACCAATTGAGTCCAATAATCATAGGGATCTAAGAAATAACAAGTTTCAACTGTTTGGTTTTTTTTTTATTCCCCGTGTTTCAGAATGACTTCATTCTATACTACTGCATGGAAGAGTTATACATTTTCCCTCAACAATCTTGGTTTTCATGCTGTGTCTAGTAGCATCTTTATATACCCATGCCTACCTTCATCTTAGGTTGGCCAATTTGGTGTGGACAAAAGTGACAGAATTTGTAGTTGTTTGAATGAGAATGGCCACCATAGGTTCATAGGGAGTGGCTGTATTTGAAAGAATTTAGGATCTTTGGCTTTGTTGGAGTAGTTGTGACTTTTTTGAGGAAGGATGTCATTGGGGTTGGACTTCGAGCTTTCAGAAGGTCAAGCTAGGCCTAGTTTTTTGTTCTTTCTGCTGCCTGCCAATCCAGATGTAGAAGTCCCAGTTCCTCTCCAACACCATGTCTGCCTGAGTGCCGCCATGCTTGTTGCCGCCATAACATTAGCGGGCTAACGAATATTATGAGCTGTAAGTCATCCCCAATTAAACATTTTCCTTTATAAGAGTTTTGATGGTCATGGTGTCTCTTCACAGCAATAGAAACCCTAATTAATGGTATTAATTTTGGTCTACAATGTAAGGGCACTGTGTTAGCTATTTTTTTCTGTGACTGTTACAAAATAACTTGCAGGAAAAGTCAAGCAAAGGGGAGCCTGTTTTGGTTCATAGTTTTAAAAAATGGTTATCTCTCTTGACAGGGATGGCAGCAATGCTAATTACACTCTCCATGCAGAAAGGAGCATGGAACAGAGGTTCACATGGTATGGATGAATAATCCAACAACAACAACAATGAAATGCGAAAGCAGGCCCAGCCAATTTATTTCCATAACCAGAAGCTGTCTCCCAAATTCCCGATCACCTTCACAATAGCACTCAAACGCGAAGAAAACCAATGGATCATATTTCCAGTCTACGTATTTCCACTCATCTATTCAGCAGGTTCTGATTTTTTTTGAATAATTAGAACGTATTTAAGAATCTGTTACCTCTTTAGCTAGAGATTCATGTTCAGTTCTCTGAACTAGGTTGCCACAAGGAAAGAGTTTAGGGTATAAAATTTAAGGAAGCTGTTGCTCTTAGCATCATGCAAATCTCTGGCCCTGTACTTGTGCAACTTTGAGAGAAGTTTCTTTTAAACTTTGTCCCAGTGTTACCTCTGTCCCCTCACTCTAGCCTTGTCCTATACCTGGAGGCAGTGGGTGAAGCACATCCGTCCAAGGTGACCAGTACTCATAGCAGAACAAGTGAATGCCTGTTATTTTACTGTTGTTAAAAGGTCTGTGGCCATTGTTTCTAAGAAAGGAAACAACACAAGACCAGCCAATTCATAATTTTCTTTTCTTACAGGGTAGATTATGCCCAAGGCAATAGGCTATAGCTCCTTTTATAGATTTAGAAGTAGGTACATGAAAGAGATGATTAAGAAAATAATAATTGAGAGCTCATGAAGACAAGAAGATGTCAAGGGCTGCTTTCTCTGTCCTCTAACAGAAAGGACAAGGACTTACGGACACTGAAAGAAGGTAGCTTTCTGAGACCCGCAAGAACAAAACAAGTTTTACCAGAGACCAAAGCCTCATCTTGACCTTGGAGATCTCTTTTTAAAAGATTTATTTATTGATTGATTTTCATGTGTGTATATGTATATGCTCGTATATGCAGGTGTCTATGGTGGCTGAAGGGGGTAAGATTCCCAGGAGGGAATTACAGATGGTTGTGAACCACCTAATATGGATTCTGGGAAACCAACCAAGTCTCTTTGTAAGAGTACAAGGCACTTCTAGCCAATGAGCCATCTCTCCAGTGCTGATACTGGTTGACTTATCTCCAGAACTGTGAAAAAACTGTTTAGGCCACTCGCTGTAGGATCATAGCAGCCCTAGCTCATTAATGCATGCACTTAGCATGGTAGAGAACTTTGGTTTGACATTTTCTGGACAAGTGAGAGTGTATGATTTCTCCTCTAAACACAAAATGTCACATCTTCACATTACCTTTATGAAGATCCCAAAACCTGTATGCAACAATAAAAATCAGCTTCAAGGTAGTCAGATACTTCCAATTATACCTGTGAAAACCTTGCTCAAACCTAATGCTTCAATATGCAGCAACACAAGAATAAGTAATTAAGATAAACTTTCAAAGGAACTCATTTGGACTTTTATTGAACCATGGACTTTCTGTGAACAAAACTTTTAGAGTTAGAACCCATATTCACATTAATGTTCTTTAATTTAAAGAATGTTCTAAGGAACATTTATATCATCTATTTTTTATATTTTTTTTCTTTAGAATTACACTAGTAGATTCAACTATAGATAGACACACTGGTTTCAAAATGTTTCTAAGAGGGAACTGAAGATATGGCTCAGCGGTTAAGAGCACTGACTGCTCTTCCGGAGGTCCTGAGTTCAATTCCCAGCAACCACATGGTGGCTCACAACCATCTGTAATGAGATCTGGTGTCCAGGGAGGCTGAACACCATGTACATAATAAATAAATAAATCTTTAAAAAAATGTTTCTAAGATTTTGTTATTTAATTAGAAGCAATGTTACTGTTCAAATGGTATGTCCACTGTTGTGTTGGAAAAGATGGATTGAATTAGCAGCTCAACGATCATAAATATGGTCTGTCTGCCAGTCTTGGGAAAGGCATGGAAATTCTATGTCATGGTTCTCCTAATTATGAAAATGAGATGCTGAACTGGTAGTTGTTGAAACCATTTCTTGTTCTAGGGCTTTGGATTTTATAACTCAAACTCCTAGGACAAGTAATGGCCTGGCTGCTTGATTTAGATCATGTGCTGCCCTCTAATCTGATAGCCTTTCTGTTCCGTCTTAAAGGTAGTTCATGTATTCTTTCTTTCACTGTGAATATAAGTGTTCATTTAAAGTAAACCTCCAAATTAAGTATAATTTTTCTCAGAATTTCTAAACATGAGAAAATGTACATGAGTGCTACATAATTAAGTATCATTTATTTTTGTACTGTTTAAGAAAACTACAGATATTCAATTGCCACTGAAATATTTTTTGTAAGCCATGCAACCTTTTACACAAGAGATAATTATGAAATAGCTAACATTCATTTGACCATGACCAATAAATAATTTATGAACTGGGTGTTGGAAATTATGCAAATATTCTAAATACTTTTTGTTGCCTGTACATCTGAGTAAGTATGATTCAGAAGAAAGTGTGCAATGGATTAATAGATTCAACTTTGAAGAGATTTGCATTTCTACAGAGTTCTTTTCTTTGCTGGCTCCTACTATCTTTAGTATCATGGCTCAGAAAACAAGCTTGACAATACTGTCTCTAAATGTATTTGAATATCCTGGCATCCCTATTCATCAGCTCCTTTGATGCCTTAAATGTCTTTTGCTTTCTTTCCAGAACTCTTTATGAAGGCTCGGAGATACGCTTTTAGTAGTGTATCCAACTATCTTATAATACATACTAAATGGAGGGGGAAAGAAGGAGGTCTTTAAATATTTTATATGTCTCTGATGGCCATAGAAGAACTCTCTTAGAGTACACTGGACTCATAACTCTGAGCACACTTCATGTCGTATGTGTGTCAGAAGTTGCATCATAGCAGTAACTAGACATTATGGGCTTCGATCATTTTTTTTAAGCAAAATGGAAAGTTTATTGGTATTTATAAGCTGGTGGAAAATTAACAAATGTTTGTATTATCATGGCATCAGGTGAAAAGGGCTTGGTTTTAGGGAATTACAATCAAGTATAAAAGGCCTTTTCATCTTAATTGGATTTCTTTAATATTTTTCGTTAACTAATAGCGATGTGAGTGGGATCATTTATTTTCATTTCCCCTTCTTGGTGTAGAGATCGAATCATCAGCCTATGTTTCATAAAAATGTAAAGCGACATTGTTCTCTTCAGTTGTCCACAAAGAGTGAGGTGCAAGGACACAGACATGCACGTGCCCTTGTTCCCAGCGGTCCCCAGTCACTGACGTATTAAGAAAAGCGCCAGGCTTCTAATAGATGTGCTATTGCTTCATCAAACACAGTGATTCCCTCCCAGGGGGTCGCATATCAGATATCCTGCTTATCGGATCCTTACGATTCCTAAAAGTAGCAAAATTACAGACCCAAAGTAGCGACAGAATAATTCTATGGCTGAGGGTCACGACCAGATGAGGAACTGTGTTAAAGGGTCTCAGCGTTAGGAAGATTGAGAACCACGGTTCTTGCAGCTTTTATGGACGAGGTGTACAACTGTTCTCGGAACAAATTACATCAAAGTGACATAGGAGCTGGTAGATGAGCCCCTCTCGCTATATTGGAAGCCTGGTTAGTATTTAAAGGGTACGGCTGGAGTGTTATACTGTACCTAAACCTAGAGACCTACACAGGGCCTTGAGCATTGTTCCCACCTAAACATCCTGGCCATGTTGTATTACCTAAGAGATAGTTGGGGTTTTGCCTATGTTACAAAAGGTAATACCCACCATGCAAATTTATACCTTCAGTAATATTGCTGCTCATTTTACCTAAAAGAAAGCAACTTGGCTTAATCTTCTCCAGTCTTTCATATAATAAATAAAAAAAAAATCACAGATGCTGAAAAAAAAATTGTTAAGTTTAACTATCAAGCCAAACATGGGGTTTTTCGTATCTCATTATTGTTTGTTTGGGTCACACATTTGGGCATCTTCCCTGTCTTCACCCAGAAAGTAACCTTTGTGGGTGTTTTTCTTGTACCCCTTGCTATTCAGAAACCCCAAGCCCCCAAAATCCTGATGATTAGTGTAGACATCTCAATCAATTATATCCTAACAGTTGGCTTTCAAATCTTTATCTAAATGAATCATGTCAATTGTTCCGTGATCATGAAACCCAGAGTCACTCATATACCTCCTCTTGCCCACAAACGGAAATCAAATATTTTTTTCTTAATTAAGAACTAATCCTAATCCTGAGGGGAAAAAACTGCATAAAAATATTGGAATTTCTCCTTCTGTTTAACAGAGAATTGCACGTACTTAGCTTTAAAATGTTCTGTTTTCTTTCAGTACTCTCCTAAGACAACACGAAGGCCAGAGAAACACAGACACTGCGTACAAGGTTCACAGCACATTTTATCAGCAAAGTTATCTATCCCAGAGTTCGTCTCTTCAGAAAATTTTAATGATCTGAGGTCACACCTCTTAAAAAGAATGAGGTGTAGTTTTACATAAGAAGGTCCAACTCGCAGGGTTTTATTTTCTTTTTATGCTCAGACCTCACAAACCGAGGACCACAGTCTTCAAATAGCATTCCTTGTTAAAATTGAACTCAGAAAAGGTTACTCTACTTCAGAATTTTAAATAAAGCCTCTACAACAAAGTTCAGTGTTCCAAAGCTTTAAATAAATCTGAAATAAAGCAGTACTCCACTAACGTGTTCAAATCAGTTTCCTAATGCCCATACTTTGAACCATGGCCCAGTGTTCAGGGAGAGCACTGTAGACCTGGGATTGGATCTCAAAGTGGGGTCTCAGACCACCTGCCTTGCAGTCACACCTAGAGAATACTAAAAGCAGATTTGGGGCTTGACCCAGTCCACCTGAACCAGACTTTCTGCAGGTGGGCCTTGAACCCCTGCACTCTGAACACAGTCCGTGGGTGGTTCTCATCCCTGCTGCTGTTTGCACTGCTGGGCGCGCATCATTTCCGATGAGGAACTACGGCCAGCATCACATCGTAACCTCCGGAATTATTCAATTTCAGTAGACTTGGCGCTTTTAAGCTGAACCTTGCCACCACCACCTCTTTGAAGCCAGAATGTTTCTT
>JAQHUG010000056.1:7174197-7188532 GCA_028555095.1 Dicrostonyx torquatus | reverse complement strand
GGAGGCACTGTGTGCTGTCATAAGTGAACAGTAATCCTCTGTCCCACCCAGCTGTCAACCTTGTAAGCTACAGCAAGGACTACCTTGACAAGACATGCCCACTGGCACTACAGTAGCATGAAGGCTTTGAGGTAAACAGCCACTTTTTGGTTGTGTCTAAGGCTCACTCTATGAGATGGAACACATATGTGTCACTGCTAAAGAGGTCAAAATCTGTGACTAGGTAGGTCATCGGCCCTAAAGTAGAACCCTAGAACCCACTACTCTTACTTTGCTAAATGGACATATTATTAAAACGACTCCTAATGGCTTATTACTATATGCATTGATTAAGACCTCTCTGAGTCTTTATCAAGGAATTGTCTCCGTGCACTGGATTGCGACTAACTCATAAATGTCCCCAACCCCAATAAAAACCGTGGAGTCCTCAGCCCCGAATGGAGTATTTTATTTTCTGCTTTCTCAATGGCTCATGGATTTTCAATAAAGAGAAAGCAGAGAGCTTGTAAGAGCTGGAGGTGGTTGATGAAATCAAGTAGCCTCTTTTTCAGACACAACAGGGCAGATGCACATAGGAAGAAATCACAGTGATTGACAGCATGTATAGGGCCCACCCACCATTCAGACGGCAAACCTCGGCAGAGTGAGATAATGGATAAGAACTCTCATCGTGAACTGAGGTGTTATTGGCATTTAACAGTTGATGGGTGAGGAAATGCCACGTTTCTTTATAGGTATGATCACCCCCCACCCTATAAGTAGACAGTGCTCATGGGAAGGTCCCACTCCCAACACTAATTGGACACAAACTGGACATAATAAAAAAATAAAGATCAACTAAGCGGGCTCATAGGGGCTCACAGAGACTGAAGCAGTAATTGCAGAGCCTGTATGAGTCTGTGCTGGGCCCTCTGCATGCATACTGTGATTCTTTAGCTTAGAGTGTTTGTGGCAGTAGAGGTGTCCCTAACTCATTTGCCTTCTTGTGTGACCCTTTTCCTCCTAATTGGTTGCCTTAACCAGCCTTGATAGGAGGGTTTGTGCCTAATCTTATTGCATCTTGTTATGCTGGGTTCAGTGAGAGGCCCTGCTCTTTTCCAAAGAGAGACAGTGGAGCAGTGGATCTGTGGGAGATGGGAGACAGGAGGGCTGGGAGGAAGAGAGGGAAGGAAGGCTGGAGTCAGGATGTATATACTACGTGAGAGAGGAATAAGAAAAAGAAAAAAAGAACAAGGAATATCAATGCTGGTTAGGAATGGGAAGGGGACTGTGTAGGGAGTAGTAATGGTTGTAGTTTGGGGAGGAGAGGTGAATATGTTCAAAACACATTGCATGGAATCCTGAAAGAATTAATAAGATATTTCTAAAATTATATTTTAACTAGCAACCATATATATATATTCTTCAAAAATTAGTGTGCAAAAAGTAGCATAGTAGGGCCTGGGGAGGGCAGAATCAACCATGAGTCTGACCAATGCCAGGCACTGAAAGGTCAGGAATCATTATGAGAAGTGAATACCTGCTGGGGAAATAGAAGAGAGAGAGGGAGAGAGAGAGAGAGAGAGAGAGAGAGAGAGAGAGAGAGAGAGAGAGAGAGAGAGAAAGAGAGAAATTCATGTGCTGGGGAAAGAGGCTGACCTGAAGAGTCGAGGGCACTGAAGAATTGGCTGACACAGATGGCCAGCTTGATACCCAGGGTCATGGTGATATCTGGGCCTGGGCTGCTGCCATGGACGATGACTTAGTTCAGAACCCTGATGCAGCTGTGGGGTCTGTGCTGTGGTCCAGGGCACCTGTTACCAGTAAGGGGACTGAAAATGCCCAGAGTCTGGACCATGACCTGCGACTAAGTCAGTGTCCAAGGGATGTGTTCTTACAGGGGCCATGCCGATCTAAGAGACTTGGTCTAACATCTGGGAACATGGTGATGTCTAAGCCCAAATTGCTGCTGGGGGCATTATCTGCGGACCTACTGCAACTCAACTCTAAACTGACATGGCTCCCATTGCCATCAAGGGCCCTACTGAGGCCCACAGTCTGGGCCAACCCCTGAGGCCAAGCTGGTCTTTGAGGGCCAGGCTGATGCTGGGGCAATGTGTGAAAGTGATCTGCCCCATGTGAACTTGTGTGGGAGATCTGGCCCCACCCATCACCTGCCATATAGTGGAGTGGAGAAGGGAAAAAAAGGTCTCTTCCCTCCCCTACCTGCTGTGGGACAATGGTGTTTTATCCTGTTACTTGTGTTATTTTAAATAAAACACTGATTGGCCAATAGCCAGGCAGGAAGTATAGGTGGGGCAATGAGAACAGGAGAATTCTGGGAAGAGGAAAGCTCAGTCTGCAGTCATGACCCGGCTGTAGAGGAAGCAAGATGTGACTGCCTCACCGAAAAAGGTACCAAGCCACTTGCCTAACTCTGACAAGAATTATGGACTGATATAAGTTATAAGAATTAGTTAATAAGAAGCCTGAGCTAATGGACCAATTGGTTTATAACTAATGTAGACCTCTGTGTGATTTTTTGGGGACTTAATGGCTGCAGGACGGTAGAGTGAAAACATCGGTCAACACCTACCCCTCACTGCCTGTGGTGGGTGGGACAGCTGGCCTTGAGGTCATAAGAGTGGGAGTGTTGGCACTTCCCCTTGCTCACAGTAGAGATGACCCTCTTGGCTGGGAGGACTTGAGAGCAGGAGAGCTGAGCCTCCAACATCTCCCATGTGTTTACATGGGTAAGAGAAAGATGCCCCCTCACCCCTTGTCACCTATGTCTGGTGGGAGAGCTGGGCCCAGGGTGACTAAAATGAGAGAGCTGGTCCTGCCCCTCAATGACTTCAGCACATGAGAGAGAGGGACCTGAACCTCTCCTGGGGAGCACACTAGAGCTGACACCGTACATGGGAGTGCATGTGAGCTGCTCCTGTGGACGTGAGAGAAGACCTGCAACCACCTCCTCCCTCATATGCTGTGTGGTAACATGGGTGAGGGAAACATGCCCTCCTTCACCCCATCCCTTGCTATCTGCGCCAGTTAGGAAAGCCAGTCTCAGGGGCATGAGAGCAGAAGAGCTATCTCTGCCCCTCACCAAAGGCTGCAGGTCCTGCGTCTCACCTGGCCAAAACAGTCGAGCTGCCCCTGCTGGTGTGAGTGTGGGTGAGCTGGACCCAAGGGTGTGAGAGAAAGAGAACAGGCCCCACCCATCGCTGCCTGCTGCCTCCCATGAGCTAGCTGGGGCAATTCTGGAGAGCTTGCCCGCTTAGCTATAATGAGGGAAAGCTGGCAAACTGACAAACCCAGCTGCTCTACCAGTGCCAGAACCAGGGCAGTGAGTTAGCCCAGCCCAACATCCACCTCATATACGAACTGCTAGAGTATATAAAAAGATCAGACCTGAAGATCTAAAGCTACAGGATCTCCATGATACAGGGCAACAACAAGATAGTGAAGAAAAGTCTCACTGAGGGCCCAGTATGGAAAGGGTAGCCTAAGCCAACGACCTCAAGCCAGACCAATGACTCATTGTAATGAACACTTACAAGTAAAGATGTGTGGACTAAAGGTTGTACTGTGTGACTCACTGTGACACATTACGGCTTTCACGCTGAGACAATTGTTCCTTTGCTTGTTTAGTTTTGGTTTTGTTGGGTTTTTTTTGGGGGGAGGGTACTCTTACATTTTGTTTTGTTTTGGAGGTAGATTGCAAGAAGAAATAGTGGAAGCAACGGGACAGGGATATGAGTGGGATCAGGATGCATAATGTAAAATTCACAAAGTTTTTTTTTAAATTACACAATAAGGATAATGGCTGGCATCTAATTTTTATGGTGAGGTGTCTTAAATGGTGGTGTTCTCAGGAAGAACAAGCAAAGGTAGTCTCTTTGATAACTATACAGCAGTCTTCTGAACGTTCTAACTGTGGTACAGCAAGCAAGATGGGAATGAAGGGCAGAAAAGGAAAATAACTCTCCTTGCTCATAAATAATATAAACCAATACAACCAATGCTGAAGGCCTGGGAGAATATCTACAGAAACTAGCAAATCAATTTAGTAAATCTCATGTTAAAATGTTGATGCAGAAATATCAATTTTATTTCTCCACATTCACAACAAATGATTGAACGTATATTCTGTTAAAAGTACTACTTGGCAGAGATGAGGGTATGTTTTCAGTGGATAGAAGCACTTACTCTGCAAGCAGAGAAATATGAATTTGAATCCCGAGCAGGTGTGTAAAAAGGCCAGGTGTGGATGTGCATTGTATGCCTGTGATGTCAGCACTAGGCAGCAGAGGCAGAGAGTGTGAGAGCATGCTCACAAATTCAGTAAGAGACTCCATCAAGGCATGAAGTTATAGAAAAGGACATGGGACACACTTCTCCTGTCTCAATATATATGGGTTTGCATATCCACAGGTTAATGTGCACACACACACCCTAACACAATATACCACCAAACTCACATATGCACATTTACATCCACACAGGATATTTACAATAACAAAATATTTCAGTATCAATTTCAATATAAATATAAATTTCAGTATCGATTATCAATATAAATGATCTTGATTTAAGAAAGAAATAAGAACCAAAACCAAACCCATGTAGAAAATATTTAAATTTGAAACAATTCTCCTAAAATTGAAATAAACTTAACAGGGTCATAACCACTGGCCCTTTCTCTTTTTGCAATAGATTGTATTGGTTGTATAAATGTTTATATTATCTATTGCGAAATGTAAATTACATTTACTATGTATATGTAAGTGCAACATCTATAGAGGCTTGAAAAGGGAATTTAAAAAAGCAAGAGAAGACCTATCATTTTAGGTAGATGGAAGATGACGGACTACATGTAGCACTAAGGTCCAGTGGGACAGCAGAGCGGTGCTGGCATGAAGAAGTACAAACACGCTGCTGAAGCTGAACAGTATTCAACATGGGATGCAGTCATACAGATATCTGACTCTTCAACCGAGGGATAAAAGCTGCCCAACTAGGGAGAGCCTCCCTAATAAATGGCGCCGAAGCCAAGGAGTTAGAATTCTATCCCTCACCAGACATCAAACTGCTTGAGACAGATTTTAAGTTTAATTGGGAAAGATGAACATAAAAGCCTTTTGTAATACTTCTGTAGCCTGTATAAAAAGATCTGCATCTGTATAAAAAGATATCACAGAAGGAACACAACCAACCATTCATGCCCTGTGTTGGACTAAATGCTTCCTGCTCTTTAAAAGACACAATTCAGAAAATCAAGGTGAGGGCAAGTATTTGCATGATATAAATCAGACAAGCGATTTGAATCCATAATAATCAATTTCATATAAAAAGCATTTACCACTTAGCCTAACCATTGTAGGCATTTTTCTAAGAGAAACAAAAACATTTATGTGTCGACTCTAAATATTTTAACAAACAGAATCCAATCCTCAAACAATACAAATATCTAGCTAATGGGTCAACATTGGCAGTTCATTTTTGTAAGGAAATACTATTCAGTAATAAAAATGATTTGCTGGTAACTATTACAACATGAATAGCTGTTAAAAATATTCTAAGAATGAAAAACCAATATCCCCAAGAATACTTACTTTACTATTTTATTCATTTCCCCAAACATGAACTCGCTAACCACTGTCCCAACCCTGAAGGTAATCTCAACTACTGAAGCAACCAGTTGCAAAGGGTATTGTGAGTTAAAGCCAGTCAAGATGAGGCTGAGGGATCTTTTCAACTTTGATATTCTATGATCATTCTTTTTAATTCGCTTTTTAAATTCAAGTTCTTAATCCTTAAATCTCAGGAACTACTAGAGGAAAGCATACAAATTGTTCTGGCAGTCATTGTAATTGCAAATGTGACAAATATTTAAGAATACTGTTTACAAAAATCAGCAGGTTGCTTTATGAGAAATGATAAAATAGCTGAGTGCTAAAGAGTGTTGCCCTTAAACATGGCACCTTGTACCACATAGTGATTTCATCAACACATCCATTATGCAAAGGTCATATCAGATCTCAGTAATAAATGAGAAACAAAAATAGCCTGTTACCTAGTTCTCTAGGCTGAAGGGAAGTCATTCCCAGGTTCATTTGGAGTTAGCATTCTATGATGTGTATACCATCAGATGAGTTACAAATAAAGTCTAAACTCATATAGACATACCTGTCTGCAACTCACAGCATAAGTTGTAAATAGAAAGAGTGTTTCACTCATTTTCAGATATTTGTTGATACTATTCCCAAACTCAACAAGTAGTGGCTGTTTAAAAATTGGTTCTCAATGTGGAAACGTATTTATCCATGAATATTGTATGCTCTGTTTTGCTTTAATACGTTGGCTTATGTTAAAACAGCTGAGCTCTTGAGCCATGAATGATTTTGTAATAAAATGAATTGGCCATCTCATAAAAAAGAAAGAAAGAGAAACTCAGTTCATTGTTATGATTAGGACATAAGAAAGTCTTTGCAGGGAAGCTGTCAAGTTCTAGTAGTGATGGCAAATTCCAAAATTCTAAATTTCTCTTAAGATCACAAATTTTATCACTCTCACCCAATCATTTGAGCTGCTCCTTGCTTGAAGTGGCTGTCTCATTTCATTCAGTTAAAATAAAACAGGTGCCAAATGTCCACATCTAGTTAACTGTGGTGGATTTGCCAGTCATTTTTTTCAAGTAAAATGCTCTTCTCTTTATTAGTCAACCTAACAATAACACAGATCTGTTTGTTGGCTCGAGCAGAAGGGCTTATGTGTACTTCCCTTCTTGTCACACCAAACACTAAAATGGTATGTACTCAAGAATGGAGAAATAGTAGAGTCAGCCATTCCCATTGTTTTCTGGGTGCTGCTAAGGAAACTGATTTTTTTTCCCCAGATAACTGTGGTAGTATCTAGTATGCAGTTTGAGCTCAACCTTTCTGCTAAGGCTTCAAACGTTTTTCTCATCACGATTTTTACAGCATGTTGCAGAGGTTAATGCTGAGAAACGTGTAAACATGGCTGCTTAAGAATCCTGTAAAGGCTGAAGTTTAATATCCACTGTGAGACACTGAGTGTGCAGAAACCTAACCTGAGTGTCTTTCTTAGAGAGAAGTCTTTGAGCGATGATTATAATTAGATAAGATCATCGAGTGGAGCCACATGATGGAATGTTAGCAGCTTCATAAGAAATGGATATCAGGAGCACATTTATATGGTGTCATGATACCCTGAGCCACCACAAGATTCTTCCAGTGAGGTTACCAGAAGGTCAGCATCCTTGACTTTAGAAAAGAACTCTAAGCTAACCAAAACACTTTTCTTTATAACTTATCTGATCTATGGTGTTGTGTAATTTGCAGCACAAAATTTTAATAAACCTTGAATTTTCAGTCATCCAAAAGGTTTAAAAGAACATCCAGTGATTCACAAAACACACTTGCGTACCAACAGAATATAAACAATAGATGGTGATGGTAATGATAGATAGATAGATAGATAGATAGATAGATAGAAAGATAGATAGATAGATAGATAGATAGATAGATAGATAGATAGATAGATGATAGATAGATGATGGATGGATAGATAGATAGATGATAGATAGATAGATAGATAGATAGATGATGGATGGATAGATAGATAGATGATATATATATATATTTAGATAGATAGATGATATATATTTAGATAGATATATATTTAGAGAGATAAATAGATGATAGATAGATAAATGATATATAGATAGATAGATAATATATATGGATGATAGATAGATTATAGGTAGAAGATAGATAGATAGATTATAGGTAGAAGATAGATAGATAGATAGATAGATAGATAGATAGATAGATGGATGATAGGTAGAAGATGATAGATAGATAGATAGATAGATAGATAGATAGATAGATAGATAGATAGATGATAAATAGATAGACAGATGATAGATAGATGATTGATAGATGATATATAGATAGATAATACATAGGTAATAGATATCATTTGATCTGTTGTGCAAAGCTATATAAAATAGCATATAAATGCCAATTCGCTCCCATCTAGACTTGTTTCCTACTTTCCTATATTATTTTCTTCATTTCCTCAGCCTTTCTTCTTCCCTCATGCCATGCCATTCCTAAAGTATGCCACATAACACTGTAATATACATGTATCCCTACAGTATGACACATAGTTCTGTAATATGCATGGTATCCCTGTAGTGCACCAAACAGTACTGTAAAATGCATGGTATCCCTACAGTGTGCCACACAACACTGTAGTATGTTATAATAGGGTGTTGTTTTGCTTCATTGTACTTATAGAAGTGATCATGGGATCTCTGGTAAGCTATGCAATAGTGAATGAATCACTAGTACACAACTATCTGAGATGGAAATACTATCTTTGTTAAACTGGAAGCTCCCCCTAGCCTCATCTATTCTCTCTTCCCTATATTTCAACTTCCCAGCTGATGTTCTCCTTTGTTCCTTAATATCTCATTATGTGTGTTATTTGAAATTGTGTATTTCCTGGGCTTTACTTACTCCTACTTATTAAACAACATTGGCAAGTCTAAATTAATCTAATATTTTGGTTTTTAAATTTTATTAAAATTTTAATAAAATTTTGACTTTGGGACACATTTATAAAATTTACCTAAATATATAACAATAGTTTAGAATGATGTCCAATTAATGTCCAATAATAAATATAATTAAATATATTTGGCTCTGGAGTCAGTCTCTCTGGAACTGGATTACAACTCAGCCATGCCCTTGCTTTTGGATAATAGGCAAATTACCTAATCTTTAAAAGATTTTAACTTCTCATGTAAAAGATTTTATCATCATGGTCACTCCTTTAAAGAGTTGTTTGCAGATAAAGTGAAATAATATTTAGAAATAACTTATCACAGTACCAGGCCTATAGGAGTAATCAATAAATATTAGTAGCAGTGGTAAATATTTTGCATTCCTCCTGAACACACTCCCTTTGGCTTCTGTATCTTGAAGAGTAAAGCAAGGGATTTCATCCCTTACCCCAGTGTCTTGTATGCCTGCCACTACTCATACTGCTGGATCCCCTGTGTCTCTAGATTCTTGACAGTCCCTTGACTTGGGGTTTGTCAGTCTTCATAACTGCTTTTGCTAAAATCTCTCTCTCTCTCTCTCTCTCTCTCTCTCTCTCTCTCTCTCTCTCTCTCTCTCACACACACACACACACACACACACACACACACACACACACACCTCCACACATCTCTATCATACATAGATGTAGCATGTGTCTTTATTTCCAAAAGTTTCTGCCTCCTTGGGCATTCCTGAACAATACAGGTGAGCAAGAGGGAAAATTGTAGAGTGTCTACTTTGTTCCTGATGGCTTTCAAGGGGGAACAGAGAGATAAGTTGCCAGACAACAACACATTTGTCTAGAGACATCAGAACACTTGGAAGTGTTCTTTCTCAGGTTGTAAACATTGCCAAAATAAATAAATAGACATAGATCATCAGCCAAGCAAGGGCTATTTGTTGTCACTAGGGCCCCTTGAACTACCCCCCAAAAAGCCTACAAATGCATGGAAACTGAACAGTCAACTACTGAACCACTCCTGGGTCAAGGAAGAAATAAAGAAAGAAATTAAAGTCTTTCTTGAATTCAACGAAAATAAAGAAACAACATACCCTAACCTATGGGACACTATGAAAGCTGTGCTAAGGGGAAAGTTCATAGCACTTAGTGCCCACATTAAAAAAAAAATGGAGAAAGCACACATTAGTGAATTAACTTCACACCTGAGAGATCTAGAAAAAAAAAAAAGAAGCAGACTCACCCAGGAGGAGTAGAAGACTGAGTCCTTCACTTTGAGTTAGCAGATAGGAATAGCCTAAAGGACCAAGCTGGGAGCTTTGAATGTACCTAGTACAGAAATACACAGAGTATATGTGCCCACAATCTTTGAGTATAATAAAGTCATAAGGCAATACTCAACTGTAACCACCTTGCAAAATAAGAAATCTGTCTAACAACTAACCCATTCACCACACTATAGAAACAAGTATTGTCTTTAGGGCCATTTCATCAACTACAAAATGGGAGATTTAGATTTATGCATAGAGTATGAGTATTCAAAAGCATTAAAATCAACTTTTTCTATATTCAGAACTCTAGATAAATATGACATATTCATATTAATCTCTAAATTCAAGAAAATGACTTAACAATTTTAAAGACTTTTTATTAGAGTTTTCAAGAGGAAATTTGTAGATACTGTGTTCTGACCATGTTTTCTCTTCATTAGATATTTGATCTAGCTCTTGATTTGATGTGGGATTCCTCTCATCAGGATGCTATGAATATGTTTTATTACCATTGGTTATTAAAGAAGCTGTGTAGGTCAATGGCTTAGAAGAGTAAATCCAGGTGGGAAACCTGAACAGAGATATAGAGAGAAAGTAGGTAGAATCAGGGAGATGCCATGTGGCTGCTGAAGGAAAAAGATGCCAGCTGCCAACCAGAATCTTACCGGTAAGCTACAGCCTCATGGCAATGCACAGATTGATAGAAATCGGTTAGTTTAAGATGTAAGAGTTATCTAGCTGCTACATCATCTAGAAACAGTGTTGTTAATTAATATAGTTTCCGTGTTATTGAGTCTGGGCTGCCGGAAAATGAAAAAGCAGTTCCTGCCTGCATTGATTCATTGCTTCGCTGCGTTCACTAGAATTATATCATTATTGTTATTATATAAGGAATGCCTTACATTTTTAGGAGATTTTTCCACTTAACTTTTTATTGATTATTGTGTATGTACATGCATTTGTGTGTATGTGTGTTCATATATATAGGAGGTGTGTGTTTGAGTGTACATACATGTGTGTGTGTGAGAGAGAGAGATTGTGTGTGTGTATGTGTGTGTGTGTGTGTGTGTAGGCTATGGGATAACACTGGGAGTTGTTTCTCATGCACTGTCTACTTTGTGATCTCTGAGACACAGTCTCTCACCAGTCTGGAACTCATCCAGTAGGCTAGCGATCTGCCTGTCTCTACCTGTCCAGGGTTAAGATTACAGGTGCCAACACCAGGCCAGTGTCTTACACAGGTGCTGTGGATTGGGGATGGAACTCCAGTCTTTATGATTGTGCACCAAGCACTTTACGGACTTGAGCTATCTCTCCAGCCCTCATGGACTATTTCATAGAATCATAGCTCTTAGGTTGTTTAAAGCACTTCAGATGGCCTTCTGAATGCAATGAGATTTACTTTAGCATTTGACGAACCCTGAACAACTGTTACAAAGGCAGCAGACAGTCCTCTTGAGATACTATGACCTCCTTTGGTTAAAAGCCAACCAAACCCATGGATTACTCTAGAAATTATGTCAAAGCTCCTACGTTTTAGGCACTTTCCTGAAGTAAAGATTCCTTAGTTGAGAATTTATAGCTGACTACGCGAAAACAGAAGCATCACCTGGCTACTGAGAGCCAATTAAACACTCAGAGCAGGCTCCTGAAGAGGGTATGGCAGAGCGGACAACATTACGAGCTTCTGGCTTCTCTTTGGGTTCCCATAAATGGCACCGTTGCTGCAAAACGAACACTGTCACCAGTTCCAGAGTGACACCTCCCCTGAGGTCTCCCTCCAGCCACGGCACCTAATCTGGCTGGGGTGATTTTCACCCTTTGTGATTACTTTGTCATTATTCAGGCTTCTAGTTCATTCTTCTGCCTATGCTCAGTGAACCGCCACTCTATCATCAGTAGGATTTTTAAAAATAGCTAGCATTGACTATTATAAACATAGAATAATGTTACCATTTTTCTTAAATACAAATTCATACATCAGTGTAACTGAGGAAAAGCAAGACCCAAATAACTTTTTAGCAACTAACATAACACAGGTTACATACAATTAATCGGCATCACATTGTCTCTCCTTTGTATATTTCATATCATAGATATTCCTTTACTATCGACAGTGGGTATACACAAAACCATACTATCATAGCATTAATGAACGTTGAATGGAATTATGCAAGGCCAAATAAAAGATGAGCAGCTCGCTTGTCTTACTTTCTTGCCTTCCCTTCCTTTTAACAAAACAATTATAATTCCGACTTTTCCTGCTTCCTCTCCAAGATTCCAATTTTAAGCCCAATCAAAAGATGCCAACATATTCAAAACGGAGAGAATGCTTTGGATTCGGTGTTCCTCCTGTCTTGCTCGCCTTTCAGGGATTTTTAAGTCTTTTTTTCTCCCAAGCTGCCAGTTACAAACTGAATTGTTCTGAAATGTGGTGTGTGTGTGTGTGTGTGTGTGTGTGTGTGTGTGTGTGTGTGTAAATATGAGCTACTATCAACCAGGGCAACAATACAAACTTCACACTTGTCATTTAGTGAAACCTGCCTTTTGAGCCCTGTCAGTCATGGGTTTCTACATGTGTGCTTCTTGGTTGGAGCAGGGCTGTTTTACGGCAGCTTCTGTTTAGGAATTCATGTCGCTGCTTGGCGTTTATGTAGTTCAGCTGTTGAGAGTCAGGGTAAGAAGAAAGGAAATATGCAGGAGTGAAGGTTCGGGGCAGAGAGGGAACTAAGAAAGGGCTCTAGGTTGGGAAATAACAATAGCAGCCATGTGGCAGCAATGAAGCCCAGGCAGAGCCCCCTCGGTTCCGGCAAGGCCCAGCCCAACAGATGCAGCCCACACCCATCCTCATGAGCTGGGTGGCCAAATGCTGGCACAGAGCGCAAGCGGCAAGAAATAAGTACTAGTCGTTACTGTCAGCATCGGCCTTTGTCACTCTGCAATGCTGAACTCATTACAGTGCATGCCACTGAGCTCAGATCCGCCTAAAGCACAAAAGGCTTTAGAGATGGCATGCGAATAAAAAGGAAAAGGTTTCAGAATCTAACTGAGTCGACAGACCTGTGCACGTTTCATAGTGTAGGTTCAAACAGGTTCAGAAGTTCCAATATTTATCCAATGTTGTCAACATGAAACTCCATCCCTTGAATGTTAATGGGAAAATAAAAGCAGTGGGAGCGCCCTCTCTGGTGTTCCGAAGCACTTCGAGCTTCTTATTTCTCTTGAATCCTTAGGAAACCTTGAGTTCAGAATTCGAAGTTTAGAAGCAAGCATTTCTGGCACATAGAAATAAAAGTACTGACATTAAATTTCACTCCTTTCTAAGCAGCTCTAGGAAAGGTGACAAAGGTGACATTGCTTACCTTAACTTGCCAGAGAGTACGGACGTTTCTAGGAGTTCCTTGGAACCTGTGGTTTAGGTTTATAGAACGTAAATAGGTAAGGGCAAAACAAGAATGGCTCACTGAGATTCAAAATCCACTCTTTCCACTCTGCTCCTTTCCTTATGGAATTTTTAGAATTTTTGTTGCGAAACTATGCTGGAAATCATAGCTTCAAATGGTAAGAGACCTAAAACATTAACAAAGTACCTATGCTTTCTTCTTTAATATTGATGATTTAATACGATTTGTATCATTATAATAGAAAAATCTCTTTGAAACTATAAGTTATAGGCGATTGATATCAACTACTGGCATAATCATATGTGAAATTATGAGTACAGCATAGCATTTACAACATGTCTGTGTACTTGAACATGTATGTGTATTTTACCCTCATGTTCGAGGACCTATTCATAGTTTGAAAAGTAAAAACAATCTAGAATTGAAGTAGTGTATCATGGAAGCTAAAATTATTCATAGTGTGTATATACTGATGATATCCAACAACAAGAAGGGTGTGTAATTGTCTACAGTGACAGTAATATTAACACTTGAAAGGTCTTCAAGCATCGTGGAAATAAATGTCACACCTATGATGCCACAGAAAGTGGAGATGAGAAAACCGCCGGGAGTTTCAGGCCAGTCTGGGCTGCGTGCCGAGTTGCAGATCAACCTGAAATATAAAGTGCCGTGGCGCTGCAGAAATGAAACAAACAGTGCAATCTTAACAAGATTGCATTAACAAGAGAATTTTTTAAAAACTTTATAAATACGCAGTCATACCTTACTTCTGTAAACTTTACAGTTCGCGTCAATAACCATCATGCTACTACGGAAATAGCACAGAAAAGGTTCGCATGGCCTCTGCACAGAGATAATACAGAAGTGTTGGAGGTTACCCGCCTTTTGAGTGATGTCAGCGGCTGTGGTATGCATTAAATAAATCTTACAGCAGACCAAAAGAAAATTGTGTTAATGGCTAAGGTCCACTAATGAGTGAGTACATACCATACTCATCTTTTTGGGTTTGGGATATCTCACTAAGGATAGAGTTTTCTATTTCCATCCATTTGCATGCAAAATTCAAGATGTCATTGATTTTTCCGCTGA
>JAQHUG010000056.1:7123119-7141740 GCA_028555095.1 Dicrostonyx torquatus | reverse complement strand
AGAGAGAGAGAGAGAGAGAGAGAGAGAGAGAGAGAGAGAGAGAGAGAGAGAGAGAAAAGAAGGACAGGAAGAAAAGAAACTACAGAAATTTGAGATAAAAATTTTAAAGAAAGCTTAATGTCACAGAAAAACATCACATTTTTCTCATTTGTCAGTGAGAGGCTCTCTTCTCACTCCTTCCTGTCCTCTGGTTAGTTCACTGCTTGGAGATATGGTCTTCCTACTGTCCCTCTTAATCTATAGCTATCCCTCTATCCATCTAAGGAAGCTCTCACCCCCAGAAGACGTTCCAATCCAATGCTTCTTATCTAAGCGCACGCTAGTTTCTTTCTGTGACATATTGTGATTTCCCAGAGGAAATCAGGGCACCTAGTGATCACTGGCACTAGTACAAGGTACACA
Source organism: Dicrostonyx torquatus (assembly GCA_028555095.1). Lineage (NCBI taxonomy): Eukaryota > Metazoa > Chordata > Mammalia > Rodentia > Cricetidae > Dicrostonyx > Dicrostonyx torquatus. Next base: position 7,141,338 of record JAQHUG010000056.1, on the reverse strand, counting down.
ACACTGAAGCGGAAGACAAAGCCCTTGCACTTTTAGCTGTGGTACCGAAGGGTCCAGGCATTTTATTATTCAATATCTAATTCATCAAAGACCTAGACTTGTTCCAAAACTACAAGGCAAGTATAGAGTGTGTGTCTGATTCATCCATGATGGTAAGTACTGCTCCAAACTATGCAAAATTTCTCCTCATATACCAAAATTTTGAAGAAAAATGAAGAATCTGTCAATGGGGCTGAAAGTGAACTACTCAAGCTGGCTTAATGTTTATAAATGAGGAAGAGCCAAACCAGTAATAATATTGTAGCGTTGATTTTTTTCATGGTCTCAGCCACACCTACCTCATTACTTAATATATTTTTTTCTCCTAATATGTGTTCAATCCTTTTTGATGGCCTGGCTCAGAGCTTAGAAAACAGGTCCAAACCAGATCCGTTTGGTCGGACTTGAGCTTGGCTGGACTTTCAGTGACTTTCACATACTGAGAGCTATTCTCAGTAAGGGCCAAACAGAATAATAAAGCCAGTGTCCTAGCTGCTTTTCCTCCTAGCTGTGAGCACATGTCTGACAAAGTACAACTGAAGGGAAGAAGGATTAATTTTGGCTAAAAGTTTGAGAGGATGCAGTCCGTTATGGCAGGCGAAGCACTGGGACGGAAGTGCATGCCGCTGCCCGGAGTGCGGCCACAGTCGGAGAGCAGAGAGCTCGTCGGGCTTCTCTCTCTCCCTCTCCTATTTCGCCTGGACACACAGCCCATTGGACATTGCAGGGTGGGTTTCCTTCCTCAGAGCTCTCTGGAAATGACTGTACCCAGAGGGATGTGTCCTAGATGACTGGAAACTCACCCTAATTGATAGTGAGCGTTAAGCATCTCATACCTAACGAAGGTTAAGTGTCAGCGTCTGCTGAGCATTCCTAGGAGCCGTTCGCTATGCTGAGACCTCCGTGCACAATAGGCCACTAAATCTGCTTGGGGCAGAAACATCAGTTCCGGTGCACAGATTTTGCAAGATGACAGAAGTAGTAAGAGGGGGGCTGTGGAGTCAGCCAACCACCTTCCAAGTGTTACAGACCTACAGGGTTCAAGGCTGTTCCTTTAGAATGGACAAGTGAGGAAATGACAGTTTGGGACATTTAGGAAGCTTCTTATCCCCACAAATGTGAAGAGCAGTGGGGCTTTCCCGCTCACCTTTAGGTGCCACAAGAGGTTCGGTGTTCACAAGCACGAGCCAGTCACCAAACCTCATACTCTCCCATCACCGCATCAAAGAGCAGCAAGGGAAAAAAAATGAGGACAATTGCACATCCAATGCTACAAACCCTTCTTTGATTTATAATTTTTTTATTTCTTTTTTGATGTAGTCAAGGTAGTCTGATGTCCCCCGCATTACCATACTGAGGGAGAGGTTTACTAAGTATAAACTAACTCAGGTCAACCCCAAAATAGCTTTGGTCTTCTCACCCCTCGACTTCAAAGCGTGCCCCATTCTCTCTGCTGCTCCTCCTGCTCCTGTGGTGACTTCTGCAGTGGTCACAGACAGAGCAGCCTGGGTGGTCTTCTGTGGCCAAGCATTCTCCCAGAGGAAGATCAACCGCATATCCTCTTATGGGTAAGGCAGGCAGGGGAGAGGGGAAAGAAAGATAGAACTGATAAATACCCCCTGGCCTTACTGAACTCTCACTTGGGGAGAGTCGACTCTATGCAAGTAGGCTGTCCTGATGTGAGGCAGAGCTTTTTAACAGTACGACTTTGTCCGACTCTGCATGGGGTTTTTCCTTCCTCGCTCCGGTATAGTGATGTGGGAGACCGTGGGGCCTCTCATGGGCAGTTGGAAGATCATGAAGCTATAAAGAAGAGGATTACACCCACATTCCTCACCTTCCTCATCCATTATCATTCCTCACTGCATGTTTTTCTGGGTGTGGGGCACTAGGGCTTATTTCTTGATTTCTTGATGATAAAACAAATGCAAAGGCTTTCTTCCAAATCTCTTCATTCAATGACTTTGCTAAAAAAAAAAAAAAATTACTCTGCAGCAAGTAAGATTCTGTCCTCACTGGAACACAAATGGGATCAGCTTTGGCCTCTTCCAGAGAGCAAACCTCTGTGAGTGCTCACACCTACCCCGGGCACACCTCTTCTGGGAAAGAGAAAAGAAAATTAAACTTAACCCCACTTTTCAGCAGAATAAGGAACTGACCCATTAACCATTAACCCAGATGCCCAGACGATTATAACCCGACAAAAGTTACCCAGAAAAGTCAGTAGACGTAGGACCACCACCAGCCTGCACAACTCCTGGGGAAGCGACTCTCTCTATGAAACCAACAAAGGAACCAGGACTAGTACTAAAGAGAATAGGAAACATTTTCAAAGCCTCTGGAATTTTTAGGGACATAGGTTGGAAGAAGGGGAGCGGGGAACTGTTATATTTTGAGCTTAGAAAATACCTCATCCAGCAGACTTGAGGAGCAAATCCCATGTCATTTCCTTCCCCTTACTCCTTTGTCTGAGACGCCTTACCTCCTTCCAACATTTGCAGCTGCTGGTCTCTACTGCAGATCTGTGAAAGCAGACGGGCCATCTCCAGGACACCAGCCAGCATCACATCCTGTATTAGAGTTGCTGATGAGCGTGGGACAGGGCAAGCCCTCCACCCAACCCTCTCAACAGAAGCACAGAGCACTCACTTCCAGCCAAAGCTTGTCTCACCGTTTTGTCTACTGAGTTGAAATCTTTATGGATCCTCTACTCCTGAGTCTACGGATTAATATTTTCTTCTGACATTCTTTCTTTGAAACATTTTGGTGTAAGCAAAAAATAACTCCCTGGGGGAAATCTGCATAGGCATTAGGCCTGTGCCCCAGGTGTATCATAATTAGCTTTTAAATGTATTTACAAAAATAAATAAATAAATAAATAAATAAAACTCAAGTTGAAGACAGCTAAACAGCCAGTAGCTACAGTTTGGCTAATTAAGTCTACTACTGGTAAAATCCAGTGTGACGAGACACCGTGGTCTGGAAAGCTACAGTGATGCAGGCTATCCATGGTCTCGGCCGCTTTGTTCTTTCAAAGAATTAATCAGCTTTGTAAATGACTAAAATGTCTGAAATTATTTTTAGCTCTGGTTTTGTTTTCTCTTTTCCTTCTCAATTTACGTATTCTTCATTTTTTTCCCCCAGTAAAACCTTCCAATTGTTGCTTAAAATCAAGGAAAAGAATTTTGTCGCTTTCTCTCTCCTCCACAGACCCGCAAACATCCACGGAGTGAGGCAACCTTGTGCCGTCTGCGGCTGAATGTGGCATTCTCGGGAGCTAAAACAGACTGAAGATAAGGAAAGAAAGAACGTTTTCAAACTGATGCTTAGAGACCTCTAAGGACGTTAAGGTGCCCTGTCCACCCCATCTTCTTTGCCTCCTCAGGGGCATACTGTATCCACTGTGAGCTGATATGCAGTATAAGACAAACCACACTCGTGGGCACATGACCAATTTTTGTCTGGTCCCAGGAGAGACTGGAGACTAGTCCCTAGAGCTAGCCAGCCTACAAATAGCAGGTAGATCTAGAAAAATTATTTTTTTAAATAAATAAAAGGTGCCTTCAACCATACTGCCCTCTCCCAACCACCCTGAAAAAGAAGCTTCCCTTTCAGGACAGTCCATGTTTTGATCACCTCACAGTTTACATGACCTAAGAAAGCTATCCAGAAAACTTAGACAAGAGAAAAACATCTATTTCCTTATGTTGAGGGAAACAAATGTTCACTCAAAAATCAAAAAAGCTGGCCTCGGACTCCTTCTCTGACATTAGCCAGTTTAGTGGCTTTGGAGAAAACAGTCTCTTCACATAGAGCTAATCCAGAGGAAGCCTGTCGCTCATTCCACCTGCAAGGATCCTGCAAGGGGACTGCGTCCTCTCGTCTGCCCCTTTGAAGACCAACTGCTGTTTTTGTGCTGATGGAAGGTATGGGGATCAGCCTCAAGGAACCTCAGATTCACCCCTCGGAAAACTGAAAGGGAGTGTGCAGAGACGTGTCTCCTCCTTCTGTGGTAGAAATCAAGAGGAAGGGTCAGTGCTGGTTATAATATCTGCGTGAGCAGTGTCCTTTTCCAGATACATAAATTACGAGTTAGAAGGTTAAGTCAAGATTCCTTGGTGAAGCAATCAAAGAGCTCTGAAAACTGAACTAAAATGAATATATATGATGACAACAATAGAAACACCAAATGAACATTTTAGTCCTTAGTGTGTGCCAGACACTGAGCTGGAGATTTCTGCATGTGTTATCTCTGCTTAGCATTATACACACGCTCTGTCCTCTCATTCTGTTCTCCAATTATCCCCCCAAGCTGGCCTGCCATCTGCCCACCTCCTGCACAGAGAAGCCGTGGGAGGCAGGACCTTTATACACAGACACCCCAACCAGTCTTTGGCCATACCAAGACATTGCAACATATCTGTCAAATTGTTCCTGGGAAGAAGAAGAAGAAAAAAAAACTCCCTATTAGTCAAAGAGAAATAAAAAAACAAAAACAAAACAAAAAAAAAACAGTCTCAGTGCTTATCTGTCTTTTCCTGGTGTACTTCCTGCAAATCTCTACAAGTATTCTGTCTATATAAGTAGGGACACTCCGATGTCTAGATCAATATCTGCAAAAGCTTTTAAGCTATAATAACTATAGCCTTCAGTACTCAATATATTTTGACAAGATGCACCTCTATGCCAAGTGAAATGGGCAACTCTTAGGCAGGACTTTGGAAACCACTCCTTGTCTGTCTACAAAGGGCTTTTAGTAGAAAAGTCCATAATCATTACACCAAGTGCAAGGAGCTAAGCCTTCCCAAGGACACACTTGGAATTCTCTGTAAGTTCAGATAACTTCAACTACATTGTAATGTTACTACATAATGAGTTAAATTTATTCATTAATCACAGCCCATTAGTCGTAAAATGTTAAGACTGACCAACTCTACTCTCCCCCTCATAAAAAAAATAAAAATAAAAAGTAAAAACTTGGATTTTGAATAGGCTAAAATTAAAGTTTAGCTTTTTCCTTTTGTTGTTATTGTTTTCTTTCAGGACACCCTTGTTTCCACTTCCTGCTACTGAGGATTTTGTTACAACAGACTACTCCATCCACAGTGGAAGGACTCAGAAGAGATCTGCGAATACAGATCCAGCCTCTCGCCTCTCCTTTCACATGTCTTTCCCTGCTGAGACTGGAGCAACCACTGACTTCTAGGGAATTCTCTTGAGACTCAATTAAAACTACCAGGCACAGAAACAGGAAGCCTGACTCCTCCCTCCTTCCTAGTAAGGGCTGCTTCCGAGATCAGTCTTAGTCCCCTTGTCGGCTTGTAGAAGACAAACCATGGACACCTAACCCCAAGCTCACTCCTTTGGCACTGGCATATAACCTCATTTACCTCAGAAATACAAATGGCTAATGGCTAAAACTGGAAGCTCCCTCCCCAAAGTGGGTGTTTCCAGTTTAAAACCTTTCCCCCAGCTCTGGCTTCCTAGATATTTACATTGAACAAGCATATTAATAGTTTAGCAACCATAATTTTATTGGCATGTCAGAAAGAAGGTGTAGACTGTACTTGGGTAAAGTAATTAAAAAAGCCATTCCATGCCATCCATTTCCTGCCAATGTTCTGCCTTTAACAAGTTTTCATTTAAATTTCAGTAATCTTTCTTCATGCCCCCCACCTCTGTCGAGCCTTTTCTAAAGGTATTGAGAGCTTTCTTTTTCTTTCTCTCAGACTACGCTTCCTTAGAGTCATCTACTACCTCTGGCTCTTAAAGTCCTTCCTTCTCTTCCTTCTCCTCCTCTTCTTCTGTATAGATCCCTGAACCATAAGGAAAGAATGGGATAGACATTTCATTGAAAGTTGACTGTGCCAAGGTTTCTACCTAATCGCACAAGGCCTGCACGTTGTTCGGTTGTGGGTCTCTGTGTTGACTGTCATCCACTGCAAGAGGAAGCTTTTCTGATGACGGAAGACTAATGCATTGATCTATGGGTATAGCGATGTATCAGCAGGAGTCATTTTATTGCTGTGCTCATTTAATAGAATGCTAATCGTAGCTTAATGATTTTAACATAAAAGTGCTTCCCTAGTCCCAGTTGAAGTTTAAGATTTACCCACTAATTTACTATTCTACATTTTTAAAATATTTATTGTGATAGTGTACAACCTTAATCTACTCACTTAGGGGGAGGGGCATAAGCAGGTGGATCTATGTGAGTTCCGGATTGACCATAGTGAGACCCTGTCTCAGAAGCACTAAAGAAACGTACATTTTATGCTAGAATCCAAGGAACATACTCTGTGTGTGTTTGTGTTTGTGTTTGTGTGTGTGTGTGTGTGTGTATGTGCTCACTAACCTCCATTTGGGAACTTAAACAAAATCGTCTAGGCTTCATCAGTAAACACTATAAAAAATAAGGAAAAATAAAATGCCTGCTTTCTAAAAATCTAACTGAAGGATCTCAGTTCCTAATGAAACTACAGCTACCTGACAGCCTGCTGGAAAACTGTTACTCACTATAGAAATAGGTGACTCAAACACCCTTCTGGGTGTTGAAACAATTCCTACCTGGCATGGTACAAGAAAGTATCAGAGAGCAAGGAGAACCACATTCACCTCTAGATCTTGGCACCATGGGGACGGCCTAGCACCATGGGAAAGCAGGGTAAGAACATCTTGAAGAGAAAGCATAGAAACTGTGGCTAAGAGCCAGGAGAGCACAAAGCATACACAGGGCACTGATTCACAAGCATGCTAAAACCAAACAGGAAGGTTGGTGTAGGAGGGTCCTTTTGTATTTGGGTTGCTTTCATTGGTTAAATAAAGAGACTGCCTTGGCCTGTAGGATAGGGCAGCCCATAGGTGGGCAGAGTAGACAGAATAGAAGGCTGAGAGAGAGAAGGCACTGGGGAAGACGCCATGTTTCTCCAGCCCAAGATGGACTTTGATTAGAATCTTCCCAGTAAGCCACGAACACGTGGTGATACACAGATTACTAGATAATGGATTAAACTAATATATATAAGAGGTTAAAACTAATGGGCCAGGCAGTATTTAAATGAATCCAGTTTGTGTGTAATTATTCAGGGTATAAGCTAGCCAGGGCCAGAAGCAGGCCCGCGGCCGAGAGCTGGGAGCTGGGAGCCAGGGAATGCAGCCCCCACAGCCCGCTTCTCCTCATTACTACAGAAGGTTATGCTTATGCCACGCTCACTAGCTGCAGGTCTTGGAATGTCCCTGTGATCTGAATGTGAGTAGAACTCTTCCTCTAGTGTGGCAGTTTGAATGTAATCGGCCCCATAATCTCATAAGGATTGGCACTATTAAGAGGTGTGGCTTTGTTGGAGGGGGTGTGGCCTTGTTGGAGGAAGTGTGTCACTGTGTGTAGGGGGAAGTGGTGTTTTGAGGATCCTATGCTCAAGATACCGCCCAGTGTGTCAGTTTACCTCCTATTGCCTGCAAGTTGTAGGACTCACAACTATCTCTCATGTACCATTTCTGCCTGCATGCCGCCAAGCTCTCCACCATGATGATAATGGGCTAAACTTCTGAAACTGTAAACAAGTACCCCAATTAAATTTTTTTTAAAAAAAATAATAAGAGTTGCTGTAGTAATGGTGTCCCCTCAAAGCAATAGAAACCCTAACTAAGACACCTAGAAAACTACCTCTGCCTATTAAAAAGTGTTTCATTGAATGGAATGATACTGAGCATCCTGGGGTGCTTGGCTCTTAGGGAAACAAACCTGATTGATTATTAGTGTCATTCATGAGCAAGGAGGAAGGGGTGGCTTATAAGTCTTCTATCCACCACCCAGGCGATATAAACAATAGGTATCAAGGAGGTCAAGTTTGGTAAAGAATGACATGATAAAAAGAGATATTTTTCAAAGAGTAATTTGGCAACAGATCACAAGATAGGCTTCTAAAAGAAAGTCAAGATAACTGGCGTGAAGGCCTTTGCCAGGAACAGAACACTTACAAAGCTAACATGAAAGAAGAAACAAACTTAAAAGATTGCAAGAACAAATCAATGTATTTAGCATAAATAGCTCTGGGAAATCTTTAAACTGAGCTAAGGTGTTTTGACTCTTAAAATGACTATAGAGACAAGCATTATTTATCAATTATTAGTTAATTTCATTCATGCTTCTTAGCAGAGAATGCAGTGTAAAGGGATTTGAAATGGAATACAGGTAATCTCTGACCGATAAAAGATAAGGAACAGTTTGCAATAACTTCAACAATTAGACATCATGGTTAAATATGTAAAAACAGAATGAGGTGATTGGCTCAGTGACCAAAGAACTCACTGTAAACAGAAACTTCTGTCCCACCCAGTACCACAGCCATTCAGTATTAAATAAACACACAGAGGCTTGTATTAATGATAAACTGTTTGACTTATTGCTCAGGCTCATTACTAACTAGCTCTTATGACTTAAATTCACCCATAGATCTTGTCTATGTTTAGTCGCGTTCCCTGGTACCTTTTCTCAGTAAAGCATTCTCATCTTTCTTCCTCTGCAGATGGCTTGTGACTGCATCTCTGCCTTTCCTCGTCCCAGAATTCTCTTAGTCTGGTTGTCAGGCCTGTTTTTCCTGCCTGGCTGCTGGCCAATCAGCAATGTATTAAACCAATATGAGTGACATATCTTTACAGTGTACAAGAGCATTCTCCCACAGCAACTCACCACAAAATTATGAGTCCAGAACTCAAATATCAGTACCCAAGTACAGCAGGCAGGCAAGTGAAGGGGACCACCCTACTAGCCCATTGTGCAGAAGGCAGAGACAGAGTCCCTACAATCTAGCTAGCTATACTTCAGGAACTAGTGAGCTCTTGAGTATAAGGCAGAGGAAGAAAAGACCTGTAACTATGTCTGTTGAATAATTTATTTACCCCAAACCCACTAATTATGAAGTTCTGAACTAAAATAAATCGAAGGTACATAATTGAAGTACATCCTCCCACATTTTCTGCTTCACTTAGGGGAAAGGTTGTTGTCTATGAGAACTGATAAAAAAAATGAAGTAGATTTTGCTCAGCAAATGCCCTTGTGTTGCATTGAGCTGAAATCGCTTTGTCTGCTTGCTAGGATGTGATCAGTCAATCGGTCACAAATAACAAAGATTCCCAAATTATTTGAGGTGAAAAATCATATTTAGTGATTTTTCAAGGTAAACTGAAGGTTGAAGGAGAAGAAGAAGCGAGGATGGCTGCCTGGGTAAGGACTGGCTCAGGCTTATGGGGACTATCCTGTATGGAACAAATATGTTGATTCTGTCTCTTTTACCAGGGCAAGGAAAGATGGTCAAAAATTTTTCTTAGACAATGGACCAATTGAGAGGTCACTTCCTGCAACTTCCCATGGCTTGAGGGGAAATCTCATACTGGTTCCTAACACAGAAGTGGCTATGTTGAAAGCCAGGCTCTGAATAGATGCCTGGCTGCCAGAGTCATAGGCATCTACTTGAATGTGGAGAGATGAATTAAAGATAGCCATTCATGCTTAAATGTCCAGTCAGATATAATGCAATCTCTAAAGTTTCCAGTTCACAATCATTACAAAATAGATATAAGTGTTTCCTTATACTTCATTTACTCTATGAGTTTTTATCATCTGGGATACAGAAATTCTTCTCTCCTAAATGAGCAACATTTTGAACCCAACCCTGACCCTCACATGATAAAAATCTGTGTCACTGAAAAGAAATATAAAGTGTGTTGTTGTTATGTGTTATGTCTTCACTTGAAAGACATCCAAGGGTTGAAACTGCTGCCTGCATTCACAATGAAGACAGCATAGAAAGAACATGATATTTTAGACAGTGCCTCAAAAAATCCATATAAGGGCAAAGAGAAATTCGATTCTGAATTCTTCCCTAATTTAAGACATTTTGTGTCCAGTTTTTATTTTGGAAAAAAAAAGACTAAAAAGAATTCCAGGATAAAATCCTCCTGGGATTTTTCTGTGCGAGCTTAACACAGTAATGACTGTTCATTGTCCAAATCACTGAAGGAACACAGCAAATGTTTTCTTTCTGTGCCTGGTCAGCACCGGTTTATACAAAGACTGTATGCATTCTGTGACTCTCATCCTCACCTCCTGCCTCCCGACACAATTCCATACTCCAGCATCCTAAACATACTGGGCCTATTTCTTTGCAAGGTCACTCCAGTGGAACAATGAATAACCTAAAACAATGCGTAGAAAGCAGAACATCTGTACCTGTCTCTTCTGAGGGTTCTATTCCATTACAGATTCTGAAGCTGGGAGGTGACTCTGTGGTTGAGAGTGTCTACTGTTCTAGTACTAAATTCTTGTTCAAGTCCTGAAAATCACACCAAGCAGATCATAGCCTCCTGTAGCTCCAGTTCCAGGGAACGAAACACACTTGTGTGTCCCCCCCCCAGAACATCTATGTACAGTGCACAGTACGTGGTGCACTTAAACTCATGTAGCCACACACACATGCACATAAACAATAATAATAATAAATAGTTTTAAATGTTGTAACGTAAAATTCAAATTCCTGAGTCCTTTCTTGAAATTGACTTTCATCTGTGGGAGAAGACTGGGTATCTCCACACTTAAAGAGACAGTCCTGTGGTCATGATTCATAGGATAAAGATTTCAGAATGTTCAAGTCTCTTCTTAGTTCCAGCAATGAATATTAGTTCAAGACTTTTAGTTTGTCATTTAGTTTCTGCATCCCAGCCCTTTCAGCCGTAACACTGGATTATTGTGAGGGAATATGTAGGTAAGTACTCACAAGCATTAAAGCAAATACCATGAATATCCCTTTTGACTTCCCCAGTCAGATAATAAACTCTCAAACACACTAATTTACTAATTTTCAAATAGGCAATACCCCATTTACAGCTGAAGTTCTACAAATAAATTATGGTTATTCTATATAGTATAAGAGTTAGAAACACTTACAGTCAATTCCTAGAGAATTTCAGTTAAACACCAGGAACCCAGAACAGCATTTACCTTGATGACCTTGCTGTTGCCCAGAACTCACAGTTCCCACTAGTGCATCCATGACCTTCCTGGGGGTAGCATGGCAGCAGGCAGGTAGGCATGGCACTGGAGCAGTCTCTCAGAGTTTCCATCTTGGTCAACAAAGAGACAGACAGGGAGACACTGAAATGACCTGAGGAATTCTCAAAGTCAATCCCCAGTGATGCCCCTCCTCCAACAAAAGCATACCTCCTAATCCTTCCCAAAACAGGTGCACCAACTGAGGACACAGTGTTCAAATATACGAACCTATGGGGAATGACCTCATTCAAGCCACACTCCATAAGAGAGCAGATCCCATGGGCTGCCAGCACCCAGAGAGTGTGGAGGTTGCCAATGGACAGATAGTCACCACAGAGATTCATTTCTACCTGCTCCTTGACAGACTGATTCCCCTTTGCTAATGGAATATCTACTTCCATAAACGTGGAAATCTTACTTCATTAAGATTTTGTATGTTTCTTAGCCATTCTAACTGGGATAAGATGGTATCTCAGAGTCATTTTGATTGCATTTCCTGATGACAAGAGATGTTGAACATTTTCTTAAGTGTCTTTTCGCCATTTGAAGTTCTTTTGCTGAGACTTCTCTGTTTAGATCATTACCCCATTTTAAAAATTGGTTTATTTGATATTTTGATGCCTAATTTCTTTAGTTCTTTATATGTTTTAGAGATAAAACATTTCTGTCGGATGTGGGGTTGGTGAAGATCTTTTCCCATTCAGTTGGCTGCCATTTTGTCTTATTGACTGTCTTTTGCCTTATAGAAGCGTCTCAGTTTCAGGAGGTCCAACTTATTTACTGATGCTCTTGGCATCTGTACTACTGGTATTATATTTAGGAAATGGTTTCCTGTGCCCATGCATTCAAAGATACTTCACTTTCTCTTCCATGGGGTTCAGTGTGGCAGGATTTATGTTGATGTCTTTGATCATACAAATAAGATATATATTGACTCATAAGTGAATATTGGGCATAGGGCAAAGGACAACCATCCCATAGTCCACAACCCCAGAGAAACTAGGTAACAAGGAGAACCCTAAGAGAAACATACATGGATCCCCCTGGGAAGGTGAAAAAAAATATCCTGAGAAAATTATGAAGGGAAGAAGGGAGGGCATATGTGAGGGAGAGAAAAGAAGGGGAGAGGGAAGGAGAACATGAGAGAATAGGATGGCCAAGATGGGGAAAGACAGAAAGGGAGAGCAAGAAAAGATATTTTGATTGAGGGAGTTATTATGAGTCTATCAAGAAACCTGGAACTAGGGAAATTCTCAGGAATCCACAAGGATGACCACAGATAAGACCCTAAACAATAGTAGAGAGGGTGCCTTACCTGTTCTTCCCCTGTAGTCAGACTGATGACTACCTTAGTTGTCATCATAGAGCCTTCATCCTGCAACTAATGGAAGCAGAGGCAGAGATCCACAGCAGAGCACTGGGCCCAGCTCCTAAAGTCCAGTTAAAAGAGAAGGAAGAGTAAGAATACAAGCAAAGGATTCAAGACCATGATGGGGTTACCCACAGAAACAGCTTACCTGAGCTAGTGGGAGCTTATTGACTCCACATTGACAGTGGGGGTAACCAGCACAGCAGCAAACTATCCTCTGAATGTGGGTGACAGTTGTGTGGCTGGGGCAGTCTGTGGGCAGTAGGACCAGGACTTATCCTTAGTACTCGAACTGACCTTTTGAAGCCCAATCTCTTAGGAGGGATACTTTGCTCGGCCCAGGTATAGGAGGAGGGTCTTGATCCTGCCTCAAAGTGATATGACAAACTTTGTTGAGAGGGTTTCTCACCCTCTCTGAATAATGGATAGGGGTGGAGTAGGGGAAAGGCAAGGGGAGTGGAAGGGAGGGAGGTAGTGGGAATTGGTATTGGTGTGTAAAATAAGAAAAGATTGTTTTAGAATAAAAAGAGAGGTAATGACGGTACAAGTAAGGGGAAAAAAGATATTGTAAACTTTTCTCTGCAGGGTGTGGAATTATTTTGTCTTTCAAGGAGAAGGTTTCCACCAGATTATTCTATGTAGTCAAATGATGACCACTATGTTGCACACCTAGGTTTAAGTTTGTTAGAAAAGTTATGTAAAGGCCATGTTAAATAATAATTTCAGGACCTAGAGAGATGGCTAAGCTGGTAAAATATTTGTCATCTAAGCATGCGGACTTAACTTAGGATGTCTAGCACCATATAAATAGTTTAATGTTATGGGCACACACTTCTGTAGAGGCCAGATTGAAATAAGAAAGCGATTCAGGAAGGTAGTCACCATCAGTATCTGCTCTCCACATGCCACATGCACAGATACATAAATACATACATACACACATACTCACACACATAGGAACATGTCTACACATATGCATCACACACACCCATACACACATACATACATACATACATACATACATACATACATACATAAATTTTCAAAACTAATGTTCTACACATGAGGTCAAATAATCTTAAATGGTGATCTGATATAAAGTGAATTATGTGAAAGACATTAAGATAACATTAATGTTAGGTATGTGCTATGGGACAATGGTCTTTTATCTTGTCACTTGTATTATTTTTAATAAAGCGCTGATTGGCCAATAGCCAGGCAGGAAGTAGAGGCAGGGCAACGAGAATTCTGAAAAGAGAGAAGTTCCAGTCTCCAGTCATGACCCAGACACAGAGGAAGCAAGAAATGACTGCCTCGCCAAAAAAGGTACCAAGCCATGTGGCCAACACAGACAAGAATTATGGGCTAATACAAGTTATAAAAATTAATTAATAAGAAGCCTGAGATACTGGGCAAATCAGTTTATAATTGATGTAGACCTCTGTGTGACTGAATGACTGAAGAACCAGCTGGGACAGAAACCTTTATCAACAGGTATACGCCTTTAATTCCAGCACTTGGAAGAGAGAGGCACACAAATCTCTGGAAGTTCAAGGCCAGCCTGGTATAGAGATCAAGTTCCATAACAGCAAGGCAGCAAGGGTAGTTACACAGAGAAATCTTGTCTCTAAAAAGCAATAAATAAATAAATAACAATTAGTTATTAAACAGGCACAACCAAAAACTGAAAAGATTTCTCTAGTGGTGGAAAATCGGGAAAGACTGACTTTGCATTTCCTTTTGTTTCTTTATTAAGTGGTTTTATAGTTAAACTTTGAGAAAGTAATGTTCGTGTCTATATTTTCAAGTTCTTCAGGGAATGCTTCAAAGTAGCTCCCCTTGAGCTAATAACATATATGACTTCATTTGATTTTTTAAATGATGATTATGTGACTCTCAACCATTCTAAATATAAAGAAACTAATAATAGCTACTTTTACTATAAGCATGAAAGATAAACTATTGAATTCAATATCTTCACGGGTGCTTGTGTCAACTAGCACAGTTCCTGAGAGGTAAATGTCAATATCCCCATTTTTCAGGGGACTTAGAGTATGAAGGCAGAATGATGGCCCACAACCCCAAATTTACAAAAGATGAAGATAAAAAGTATATACAAAATGTCCTAACCATGTTGTCAAATCTGTCCAATGCTCTACATAACAATGTTTCAATGAGTATGCGATAATTGTAGAAAAATTAGAAGTTGTATCTGTGTGTATTTAAGTAAATTGAACTGCACCATTTTTCTACTGAGCTGCTTTTGGAGGGGTTGATGCCCCCCACCCCATATATTCCCTGTCTCTGAAACTAAAACTCTTATAAATAAATAAATAAAACCTGGTACCATACATATATTCTGGCTAAGAAAGGGCAACAGCATCCTGCCTTAGGCAAGGATCAGTTAGATTGTCGTGCCTGAAACTGAACTGAGGACTTTTTTGTAAAGAGAACCTGTGAGACAGTGCTTTAGAGAAGAAGGTATGTAAAATCATAGAGAAGACATTGAAGTGCAGGTGCATGGGTATGTAACCCCAGAGAACACTCACACACACACACGCACACACACATGCACACACGCAGGCCCACTGACATGTGCATGTGTTCAGGAATGCATGAGAAGGGTACAGGAACCTCCCAAATTTTCTGGAGTTTTAGTTATACTCCTGGTGAGACCTGGGATGTGCATTGTTCTTCCTTCCCTTGTACGCTGTATAGTATCTTCACAATAAGTTTTCATGGTTTAATTCACCTCGTCTGATACAGATTTGTGCTATTTAAGCCAACGGTGCTAAGTAAATAATACTGTTGCAATGTTGGAAAGAAATTTTACTTAAGAATCTACTTCCAAAACTAATCCTGAATCATTCCACGTTATGTGACCGCTTACGGAAAATAAACGTAAGACAAATAAATCTGGTTGACTATAGAAGTCGAAGGCAGGCCAGTTGGCTATAAGTTCTTTGATATGTTTGGCAGTTGTTTAAATGGCTTTGCAATGGAGGGCTACCCAAATGAGGACAATATTGCATATCCACCCGAAGGGGCAGAGTAACAAAACGTGACCTTTGTCGATAAAATAAATCCAGCTTGTGTCATGCAGCCCTCTCTGAGGGCTTTGTCCACTTCATCTGTCTTAGTCGTTCTTACTGCAACCTCCAGAATCATGTTCGTCCCAGTCAAAACTAGAGGCAGATTTAGCAACAAAAGCCTGTCTATTTAAAAACTGCCCCTTATTCAGTCCTGTTCCAGCTGGATTGGATGAGCTCCCAATAGATCAAGCACACTGTCTCAGCCAATGGGGACTGACTGAGAAGCCAATGATAATGGCACTGGGACCTATCTCTTCTGCATGTATTGGCTTTTTGGGAACCTATTCTATATGGATGCACATCTTCTTAGGCCGAGATGGAGCGGGGAGGGCCTTGAGCTTCCCACAGGGCAGGGTATCCTGCCCCATCTTAAGGAAGCAGGGGGAGGGCGGTGGGGTAGGGGGGGAGCGGGAGGGCCTGGGACAAGGGGAGTAAATGTAACTTTTTCTTTTAACAATAAAAAAAAGAAATAAAAAACCCTGCCCCTTACTTAGCATGTGCTAATATGATGTTGCATACCAAAAGAGCAAAATGAAACCGTCACAAGAGATGACCGCAAAACACATGCACTCCGGTTAATTCAAACACAGGACTCTGAGCTGCTCCAAACGATTTGGCTTTGATTTCGTACACCACAAAAGTGAAACATTAAAGAAGGCTGCACAGGGCACTCTTTTCTTGTTCATCCTTATTCTCCCTTGAGTTTCAAGGGAGCGGGAGGGAACACATAGCATTTTTTTTTTCATTGAATTGATTCTTTTTTAAATGACACTAGCAATTAAAATCAGATCTTTAAAGCAGGAAAAGCACATCTGGGTGAAGCACTTACATTCAACTTTTTCAGTAGAATGTGGATTAAATTATTGGTTTTAAACTACCCTGAAAAAGAGGCACTGACTCTGTAATGGAAAACTCAGTAGATCCAAAGGTGAACATTTCAACAGTAAAAATAAAAGCAACATTAAAATTTGGTGTATATTATGTACAAATATTAGAATCCTGGGAAAATTTTGAACATAATGTTTTCCTAGACAAAAAATTCTTTTTATTGGCATTTTTTCTTTCACTTTATCAATGTCAGGACAAGAGATTATACCCAGGGCTTTGTTTGTCATAAATTTCATACCACTAGGCTATAGTTCTAGTCACAACCTTTTCTTAATCTTTTCTATTCACTAATTATTTCTAGATTATTACAAAACTTCTTCAAGTTAACACTGTTGAAACTGGTAAGTAAATCCACCTGGGATAGCTAGTTCCTTCCTCTTTATTCTGTCTACATGAAAGTTATTCTTTTCAATGTTTCTAAGACTGTCCAAGACAGAAACAGCAAAGCCAGACAAGGGGAAAGTCCATTACTCTGTTGGTTGTTGTAAAAGCTGGCATATTTTAAAAGACCCAAATGTTGGCATTATGAAACATATTTTACAAAAGAGCATCCTGACAATGATATGTTAGTGTTATCATATTCCATACTGCACATGCTTTTCCATATACAGCATGAACTCTTTGGTGGGGAAAAAAAAAGCGCCAGCATAGGTCATTTTGGAAAGGAGAAATTATTTTAATTTTTATTTTTGCTCTATTTATTCTTCCGCATACATTATTACATCCAGATGCAGCTTCCCCCTCCCTGCACACCTTGCACTCCCCCTCGAATCTACGATTCACTGTTCCTTCACTTCCCATCAGAAAAGAGCAAGCATCCAAGGCTGGACAAGGCAGCTGAGTGGGAAGTCCCAAAAACAGGCCAAAGAGTCAGAGACATCCCCCACTTCCACTGCTAGGAGTCCCACAAGGACACCAAGCAGCACAGCTATAACATGTGCAGAGGACTTAACTTAGACCCGTGCAGGCTCTGTGATTGTCAGTTCAGTTTCTGTGAGCCCCCATGAGCCAAGATTAGCTAATTCTCTGGGCCATTTTCTTATGGTACCCCTGACTCCTCTGGCTCTTACAATATTTCCTCCATTTCTCAAGCTCCACCTAATTTTTGGCTGTGGTTCTCTGTATCTACTCCCAGAAGTTGCTGGATGAAACCTCTCTGATGACAGCTGGACAAGGCACTGATCCATGAGTATAGCAGAATATCACTAGAAACCATTTCATTTTTTGTTTTTTGTTGTTGTTGTTTTGGGTTTTTGTTTGTTTGGTTGGTTGGTTTTGGTTTTGGGTTCAGTCGTCTTTGGTTCTACTCTGGGTTTCTGAACTATTCAGCATCTGGTTCCTGGCCATTCAGGCAGGGCCAGACATGGGCTCATTGGTTGACCATTTCCGTAAGTTCTGTGCCACCATTACTCCTACTACAGGCAGGACAACTTGAAGATGGAAAGCTTTGTGGCTGGGTATATGCCCCAGTCCCACCATGAGAAGCCTTTCCTGGTTATAGAATATGGCCACTTAAGGCTCTGTATCCCTCTTTACCAGGAGTCCTCACTAGGGTCACCTACACAGATTCCAGGGAGTCTTCACTGCATTAGTCTTCCACATCATCCCCACAGTGACGGCCCCACAGTGACTCCCAATTCCAGTTGTCTCTCCCAGTACTCTCTATCTGAATCCATCCTTGCCCTGGTGCCTGATCCCTCCCGTTCCCAATCCAACCCACCTGTAGTCTACCCACAAAATTTATTCTATTTCCCCTTCCCAGGGAGATCCATGCATCTCCA